>JANFOE010002587.1:0-115564 GCA_025667525.1 Glebionis coronaria | reverse complement strand
CTGGATGTTAGGCAATAGAAATGGTAAAAGGTTAGTATTTAAATTCAACAATTACAATAATCAAATGATTTCCTCAACACTTATACATTCAACAATTACAATAATCAAATAATCAAGTTCGAGTAATAAGATACTTACACTACATCAGGCGCCATTCCAGAATTTTTCCAGGTTTTTGATCTGATTCACTACAAATCCTTGCATTCTTTATCGAACTACCGTTCTATCAATTTGAAGATGATGTCAATTTCATCTTGGAAAAGTCCTCTTTGCATGATGAAATAGGTGTCGGTGAATTCCATGTGCCAATAGATTCAGTGCCACTTGGTGAACTGCATATACAATGTCCAAATTAAAGATGTTATTTGTTCACAAGAGGTTTTTAGTGTGGAATTTGAAAACCACCTATGAATGTTTAAGAGGTGTTTACAAAAAAATATGATCTTGAGATATAAATGAACAAATACAATACATAGAGAGAGATTGACCAACTTCCAGAAAATAAAAAACAATAGAGCGAAAGACAATATCTTTTAACCTATATTATCTGGTCCATGGCATCTTCCTCATGCTCCATCCTTTGCTCGTCTACAAGTTGTGCCAGACTAAATTTCTTAAATTTAACAATCACAATTAGCATCTAATAGGCAATGATGACCAGAATAGCTTATGTTGGTATACTCAACCCACAAAAGCAAGTGTAGCTCATGATATTTAATTAGTATCAACAGGAACTATCTGAAAAATTATTGCAGCAATAACTTAAAGAGGAGAATATACTTCGGTTTCATGTGTACTTATGCATAACTTATATTGTCATTGGGTATCATCTCCTATGAAAACATGACTTTACCTAAAGAATTAAAGCATGTTTAGTACCTAACAGAAGTGGATGATGTTTGAAAGTGTAATTATTACCACCAGCCTTGGTCAAGGTATTGGTGGCCTTTCTGGGGATGACGTGGATGAAAAGCTCAGGCTGTCCATCTAGCTTGCTCTTGTCGGCCAAGCTCTCACATCGTATTTTTTCAAGAGCTGTAAATAATGTTGAGTTGTTAGCTTTACTACATATGCAAACAATAAATCACGAAGTAATCACCAATATTCTTTTCACTATAAGGAGCCACCCAAAATAGCTTAAAGTACCTTTCAATTCGCCTCGCAATGTAGCATTTTAAGAAAACTGCGCGAATGTAAGCGATTAGAGCTACTACCATCTCGCCTCCAACCTCTAAGACATTTAGTAGTTACGTCATTATTTTTTAATGTAGTATATGTTGCTAAATTGTTTCTCAGTATACGCGAGTGGGTACTACTAAAGTTCTTTCTTCGAAAGTTAACACTCCAACTGTGTAGTCTATCCATTTTGTAACCAATAGTATCTTTGATACTACGTAGTAATTACACATGCATTTTGGATGCCATTTTTCTTAAGGATAAAAAAGGAGTACAATGAGGGTTTACCTTTTACTGGGACATGAATCAAGGGAGGTGACTGAATATCCTAGATGAAGGTTGCTTACTCGGATAACAGGCCTCCTATTCCCGAATCCAAGTCATGCTTGATCCACATAAGTTTCTGTATGCAACTATATAACCGCAAGAGTAGGAGGTCATCGGTGTAATAGCTACATCATTCAACTAATACGCGGTCAATGTTCACAAGAGGTTTTTAGTGTGGAATTTGAAAACCACCTATGAATGTTTAAGAGGTGTTTAAAAAAAAATATGATCTTGAGATATAAATGAACAAATACAATACATAGAGAGAGATTGACCAACTTCCAGAAAATAAAAAAACAATAGAGCGAAAGACAATATCTTTTAACCTATATTATCTGGTCCATGGCATCTTCCTCATGCTCCATCCTTTGCTCGTCTACAAGTTGTGCCAGACTAAATTTCTTAAATTTAACAATCACAATTAGCATCTAATAGGCAATGATGACCAGAATAGCTTATGTTGGTATACTCAACCCACAAAAGCAAGTGTAGCTCATGATATTTAATTAGTATCAACAGGAACTATCTGAAAAATTATTGCAGCAATAACTTAAAGAGGAGAATATACTTTGGTTTCATGTGTACTTATGCATAACTTATATTGTCATTGGGTATCATCTCCTATAAAAACATGACTTTACCTAAAGAATTAAAGCATGTTTAGTTACTAACAGAAGTGGATGATGTTTGAAAGTGTAATTATTACCACCAGCCTTGGTCAAGGTATTGGTGGCCTTTCTGGGGATGACGTGGATGAAAAGCTCAGGCTGTCCATCTAGCTTGCTCTTGTCGGCCAAGCTCTCACATCGTATTTTTTCAAGAGCTGTAAATAATGTTGAGTTGTTAGCTTTACTACATATGCAAACAATAAATCACGAAGTAATCACCAATATTCTTTTCACTATAAGGAGCCACCCAAAATAGCTTAAAGTACCTTTCAATTCGCCTCGCAATGTAGCATTTTAAGAAAACTGCGCGAATGTAAGCGATTAGAGCTACTACCATCTCGCCTCCAACCTCTAAGACATTTAGTAGTTACGTCATTATTTTTTAATGTAGTATATGTTGCTAAATTGTTTCTCAGTATACGCGAGTGGGTACTACTAAAGTTCTTTCTCCGAAAGTTAACACTCCAACTGTGTAGTCTATCCATTTTGTAACCAATAGTATCTTTGATACTACGTAGTAATTACACATGCATTTTGGATGCCATTTTTCTTAAGGATAAAAAAGGAGTACAATGAGGGTTTACCTTTTACTGGGACATGAATCAAGGGAGGTGACTGAATATCCTAGATGAAGGTTGCTTGCTCGGATAACAGGCCTCCTATTCCCGAATCCAAGTCATGCTTGATCCACATAAGTTTCTGTATGCAACTATATAACCGCAAGAGTAGGAGGTCATCGGTGTAATAGCTACATCATTCAACTAATACGCGGTCAATAAACAGGGCTGATGGTCATATACACGTACGGCTTTAACCTCCAAAACCTAAAAATATAATCAAGAAACCATAGACGTTTTGTGGTAACATCATAAATTATAAATCAATAGATGTTTTTCCTTCTTGTGCTGAAGTGGAAGATAAATTAGATATATCGTCATCCAATCTGTTGTATTTATTCGTTTTTTGGTTAATCACGCAAAGTTCGAGCCAACAAAATATTAAGATACACTTCATCAGCCTTTGAAAGAGATTTATGTGCTTTGAGTTCGTAAATATATTTCTATTATATATGAAGAGTTTACCAATTCACAATATAGATTTACCAATTTACGAACTATCCTCACTTGAATTAGTTCGAGATGAGATGAGAAAATGAAAAGAAAACAATAAAACCAAAGGTTTTATGCAATAATACAGACCTGAAGTGGATAATGGACTCAGAGCTGATAAAACCTCTTCTTAACCTGTAGTGTTCCTTTCTAGTGGATACAACTCAAGGATCCATAATTAATATCATCATAATGAACACCATTTGTGGTCATCTTGTTAAATTCTTGCTTCCACCATTCGACCCAATCTATAAATATACAATTTGAAGATGGGATTTCGAATTATTTTTTTAAGCTAATTAAAGGGGTGGTACATGCAATCCGTTTCGAAATCTTAGGAATAAAATGTACATGTACATAAGAGGAGTTAATCTAAACCAATTAAAGATAAAACACCATATTGTCTTCCATTGGTATGACATCCTTTCACGCTTTCTAAAATGGCACATATCAATTCTCGGCTCCTTGCGGTCAGATAGTTTACTCACCTTCAATTAGACGTATACATAAATATTTAGTCACAAGATTTAGAGAAAGTAGCACATATTTACTTATTAATCATCTGTTAACAAAAAGCCGCAAAGATTCCCCATTCATGGCGGCAAGTAAAAGCCGCAAAGATTCCCCATTCATGGCGGCAAGTAGCTGGTTTGTCAACATATAAGAACTCTCTCTTTTTTCAGCATTCATCGTTATTGAGGTAATGTAAAAATTGTTTTGAAAATCGATAAAAGGCCAAAAAACAGCAATGAACAAAACAAACCCCCGCCTACAACTGTCAATAAAAAAGAAATGTATCAGTAAGATTGAAGTAAAATAGAAGGTGAGCCACTTCGACAGAATGCAATTATTCAAATTATACTATCAGGTTAAGAAATAAGGTATACAAAATCCCAAAAAGAACTCACAATTTTAGAGGTGACAAATTAGAGCCATTTACCCATGTCTAAAAAGATTGGGTTAAAAATAATACAAAACGGGTAAGATACAGCAGATATAACAGACTAATCACCCGCAAGAGCCAAAAATGACATCTTGTGTCCGGAAGCCCAGGGGAAAAATCAAAAAATACCATAATTCAGTTGTTCTACTATCCTGGCTTAAACCAGCCGTCAAAATGTGGTTAAGCTTGGGCAAATCCAGCCGATCAGTAAACAAAGCTTACAAAACTGATGTTGAGACATTATTATTTGGATCTGTACTTTGTTGCATCATGAACTTTGTAAAAAAATTTAGAATTACAACGTGGATATTACTTCCAAGTGTAGAGAGAAAAATTGGCTCGTAGCCAGCTTGAGACTGGTGTCGAATCGAGCCAAGGGGTCCCTATATATAGAGGTGAAGAAAGCTAAACTGTGTGCAAGTCTAGCTTGGCTCGGTCATGTTTGTGTTGTTTTGGTATGTGCAAGTTAATAAGAATTTGCATATAACACTTTTAGTACTATAGTACAACAATACAAAGACACTATGCAGTAGAATTTCAACTATACCTTAATTTTTCAGCATCAAAATACTCTGTGTTTCTTTAGAAATCAAAGATTTCAACATTTTAGTGTAAATAGTTACCGCCACAATACAAATACATAATCACATCTTGGACCTCATCAGGTGTATCCCACTCGACATGAATTCTGGTCATCGTCATCCTCTATTTTAAAAAGCAATAAGCATATCAAAGGTTTTGATAAGCATCCAATTCATCCAAAGCCATTAAGTTATGCACTAAAAAACCTTTCTTTTTTACATAAAGTAGGCGATTAGTAGTAAGCACCCAAGGAATGATAAGTATAAAATTCTTCATCATCGATGTTTGCTATCTGATATACAAAATACAGTTGTAAAATAGTTTCATATTTTCTTGTAGTGAATGCTTAACGTCAAGGCTCAAGTATTTGACAAAATCAAAAAATACAACAATGATTATCACGTATGAACACTGAATTGGTATGTGACATAGTTACCTAAAGAAGGACATAGATGCATTTAAGGTACCCACTGCCACTATGGTGTAAATTTTATGAAGCAACAGAGTAGGTCAGCGACATTTGTGGTAATTATTATCAGTGGCCTGTGACAAGGAACTAATGATAACTTTTTAGAGCACTATCTGGTGACATCTGAAAAGAAAGTGAAACAAATTAACCTAGGCAATATGAATATCACGAATAGTGTTAAAAAAACCACAGTTCTAAAGATTAAAAAATCATAGTTCCAAAGGTAAAAAAACCATAGTTCCAAATATAAACAGTTCCAAAGATAAAAAAACACAGTTACAAAGATAACGGTTACTTATGTTTCTTATAACCGTAGAATCCGTCACGTCCTGTTTCAACAACTTTAGATGTTGCTTTATTGAAGCAAAAAACTTATTCCTAATAACTACCACTATGTAAATTTAGTACACACAACATGTATTAATCAATCGGCCTTTAAGCATTTAATGTATATAATTGATCCAGTATATAAGCAGGAGAAGCTCTTTAGTGAAAATTATTATTAGGGTTAATATTAGGGTTGGTGATATTAGGGTTTTTCAAGAGGCAAAATTAATATGAGTTATAAACAAACTTACCGGTGGTTTTAGGATCAATGAGAGTTGACAACCTGCAAAAGGATGCAAAGAACCCATATAAGATCGTAGTAATACCAAGAGAAATTCCTTTGCACCGTCTACCTGTGTTCAAATAACATCGTAATTCTATATATTGTGATTATATGAGAGATCATGGTATTAATAAAGTGAGTGATTTGAGACTTTCTGAATATGTTTTTGAGTCATGTGTCACAACTATTGACTTGCTCCAGTGGTTATACCACTTGCATGATTAGTCAAGGGACACAAGTTCGAATCTTGCAAGAGAGAAGTTTTTTACACGAATTTAACAAAAAAATCGAACTTTGGATTGTGGAACAAAAAATTTAATTTAAAAAATTGTAAATTAAAATAGTGATGAGGTGGATTAATGACATGCTTATGTGGCATTTCCCTCATCTTATATATAATGTAAAGATATAAGACGATAAGGTGTACAACCAATCAGCGTCTTATATGCGGTACGGAAAGCCCACAAAGCATCATCTAACTTATCGGCCCACGCGGCACGATGCTCTCCCACAGTACGTTCCAGAATTCGCTTCAAGCCACGGTTGGATATCTCGGCTTGCCCATTGGTTTGGGGATGATAGGCGGTGGAAAGACGATGATTAACACCATACTTAGCCATGACTCTTGCAAATTGATCATTGCAAAAATGAGTCCCGCGGTCACTGATTATAGCACGAGGAACACCGAATCGAGCAAACAGCTGCTTCAAAAAGTTCACAACCACCCTCGCATCGTTCGTTGGGAGAGCCTTAGCTTCAACCCATTTAGAAACGTAGTCAACGGCTACGAGGATGTACTTGTTCCCTTTGGATGATGGAAATGGCCCCATAAAGTCGATGCCCCATACGTCAAAGATTTCACATTCTTGTATGAAATTTTGAGGCATCTCATCTTTATGTGTGATCTTGCCTTGTCTTTGGCAAGCATCACAATGCTTAACCATTTCGTGAGCGTCACGATAAATGGTGGGCCAATAGAATCCAGAGTCAAACACTTTCTTAGCGGTGTAGTTGGGACCAAAGTGACCACCGGTGGGTCCTTTATGGCAAGCATCAAGGATTTGCAAAGCTGCCGGTCCATCAACACATCGACAAATGATCAGATCAACACATTGTTTGAATAGATAAGGGTCATCCCAGAAGTAAGTCTTAACATCTTTAAAGAACTTCTTCTTTTCTTGGGATGTTAACCCTTTGATGAGAATACCACCCGCTAAGTAGTTTGCAATGTCCGCAAACCACGGGGTGTCATCAAGATTGGAGTGAATAGACATCAAGGTCTCAAGGGGAAAAGAGTCATTGATCTCTTGGTTCGGATGATCCCCTTGATACGGATCCTCAAGTCTACTCAGATGATCCGCTACTAGGTTTTCGGCTCCCTTTTTGTCACGAATTTCAATGTTGAATTATTGAAGGAGCAAAACCCAACGAAGAAGTCTTGGCTTAGAATCTTGCTTAGTTAACAAGTACTTCAACGCGGAATGGTCGGTATAGATAATGGTGGTGGATAAAACAAGATAGGGGAGAAATTTTTCAAAAGCATAGACAACAGCTAAAAGCTCTTTTTCGGTTGTCGTATAATGCAATCGAGCCCCCGTCATTGTCTTGCTAGCATAATGGATTGGTTGGAAGTGTTTATTCACTCTTTGGCCCAAAACCGCTCCAATAGCAAAGTCGCTAGCATCGCACATCGATTCAAAAGGTAGCTCCCAATTAGGGGTAACCAAGACTGGTGCCTTAGTTAGCTTATCCTTGAGAAGATTGAAGGATTCAATACACTCTTTGGAAAAGATAAAAGGAGTATCTTTTTCCAAGAGGTGGGTCATCGGGCGAGCGATTTTAGAAAAATCCTGAATAAAACGACAATAGAAGCCCGCATGACCCAGAAAACTTCTCACACCCTTCACGGTTGAAGGTGGAGGTAATTTGGCTATGACATCCACTTTAGCACGGTCCACTTCAAGACCGGCTTTAGAGATTTTGTGTACTAGCACAATGCCTTCTTTTACCATAAAATGGCATTTTCCCAATTTAGAACAAGGTGAGTGTCTTCGCACCGCTTAAGCATCCGTTCTAAATTGGCAAGGCAAGAAGAGAATGAATCACCATAAACCGAGAAATCATCCATGAAGACTTCCATAGTTTCTTTAACCATGTCATGGAAGATAGCCATCATACACCTTTGGAATGTCCCAGGAGCATTGCACAAGCCGAAAGGCATTCTTTTGTAAGCAAATGTTCCATAAGGGAAAGTGAATGTGGTTTTCTCTTGGTCTTGGGGATCGACGGGTATTTGAAAATAACCCGAGAAACCATCTAAGAAGCAGTAATAATCATTACCCGCTAGACGTTCAAGCATTTGGTCCATGAAAGGAAGGGGAAAATGATCATTTCTCGTAGCATCATTGAGTTTGCGATAGTCTATACAAACTCTCCACCCTGTAATGAGACGAGTAGGAATCAACTCGTTGTTTTCGTTGGGAACAACGGTGATTCCGCCTTTCTTAGGCACACAATGGACTGGACTAACCCACGGTGAATCCGAGATAGGATAGATTATGCTCGCATCAAGAAGTTTGATAACCTCTTTTTTGATAACGTCATGGATCTTAGGATTCACCCTTCGTTGGCTTTGAATAGTGGGTTTAAAGTCGTCCTCCATGAGAATTTTATGTGTGCAAAAGTGAGGATCAGTTCCACGAATATCGGAGAT
Organism: Glebionis coronaria; assembly: GCA_025667525.1. Lineage (NCBI taxonomy): Eukaryota > Viridiplantae > Streptophyta > Magnoliopsida > Asterales > Asteraceae > Glebionis > Glebionis coronaria. The sequence continues at coordinate 106,967 of JANFOE010002587.1, read as the reverse complement.
CTTCCACGCAATCGCTTTCTTATGATTCTTCAACACGGCGATAAGTCGAGATTTTTCTTCTTCTTTCAGGTCCTTTGCGATGATGACCGGTAGCTTCTTGTTGTCTTCAAGGAAAACGTACTCGAGATGAGGAGGTAGGTCCTTAAGCTCAAGAATAGAAGGATCCTCAATAGATGGTGTAACTAACGATAGATCATCATGAGTCACCTCTTTAGGAGAAGGAGAAGAAAACGGGTCTTCATTGAGAAGTTTCTCAATTGTACGAATGTCTTCATCCCAATCGGTGGGAGAATCATCATACTTAAGATCGAGAGGACCCAAGCTAGCTTCAAAATCATCCAAGTCACTTTCTCCAAATGGAGTTAATGACGGAGAAATTGAGGCAACGGTCTCAACATTGGGTAGAGAAGAGAGAGTACTTTTGCAAGCATCATGAAAGTGTTCTTCACAAGCCTCATCGAGAACATCAATAGCATTAACACTCTCATATGAATAAGGTTGCTTAGAAATCTTACCCATGTTGAAGACAATTTTATCGTCACCAACTCTCATGATTATTTCACCCGCGGCTACATCAATGAGAGTGCGACCGGTCCTCAAGAAGGGACGTCCAACGATTAATGGAACACGAGGATCCATCTCGTAGTCAACGACAACAAAATCCGCCGGGAAGGTGAATTTGTCAACGCCAACGAAGACGTCTTCGGCTATCCCCACTAGATAAGCAACCGTACGGTTAGCTAATTCCAAAGTCATTTTGGTGGGGACTAGCTCGGGGAGAGATAATTGCTTCCAAACACTTAAAGGCATTAAGTTTATACTAGCACCTAGATCGGCTAGGGCCATGCAATTCTCTACTCCCGGTAAGTTGCAAGGAATCAAGAAGCGACCCGGATCACCAAGTTTGGTGGGCAATTTCCTTAAGAGAACGGCGGAGCAATTCTCATTAAGTTGGGTCTGAGCAATGTCAAGAAGCTTCTCCTTGTCACTAAGAAGATCTTTAAACATCTTCGCGTATTTAGGCATGTGAGCGAGAGCCTCAGCAAATGAGATGTTAAAATTCAATTGTTTAAACATTTTGAGAAAATTTGAAACCTGAATATCATCCTTGCTCTTTTGCTTCTCTTTCCTCAATCTTGAAGGATAAGGTATATCGGATGAAGAGAAAGGCTTTAGGGAAGTAGGATCACTCATAACCGCGGGTGGTGGGGGAATGGGGGTAGAAGGCAAAGGAGGTGAGGAAAGTTGCTTTTTTTCCTTGTTCACAATCACGGGTGGAGGTGTAGGAAGCTCGGGTTCCGTATAACCTTTTCCACTACGAGTGGTGATTGCTTTCATCTCCCCTCTTGGATTCGTAACGGTGTTACTCGGAAGAGTACCCGAAGAAGAGGGTTGATTACCTTGGAATAGCGAACCTAACATATCACGTAAATTATCCGCTTGGGTGCTGAAAGAGTCTTTCATGTCGGCACGAATATCATTGCTTTGTTTCACCATGTCGTTCCTTAGCTCGGCTCGAATATCGCTCCCTTGTTTCGCCATTTCTCCCTTCAAGTTGATGAATTGACTCTGAAGATTCGTCACCATCTCTCTATTAGTCCTCATGAACGTCTCGACGTCTTGATTCAATGTCATTGGTTGATTGAGAGGTGGAGCTTGGTAAGCTTGAGAATTTCCTTGAGGTGGGTATGGGTTTCTTTGGGATTGATATTGATTGTTAGCACGAGGTTAGGATTGGTTATTTCGGTTATAGCTTTGTTGTTGGTTTTGGTTTGGAGGAGTAAAACCGGGTGGAGCAAGATAGTTGTTTGAACGATAACTTAGCAAGTTACGGTCTCCTTGAGGAAGAGCTTGATAGCCTCCCGTGGGATAAGTATCGTATGTCGCGTTAACGTTTTTAGAAAAATTGCCTTGAGTAGAAGGACAATCATTGTAAGAATGGGGACCACCACATGTGTCACAAGAAATAGCAACGGCTTTAGCTTGTGGAGTTTGGTTAGAAGCCAAAATTTGCATACTTTTGCTAATTTCAAGAATAGCACGTTCCATGGCGGACATGTCGGCGGTGGAAGAAGTAGATGAAACATTGACTCTCGGATTAGATCTTGAGGATGCGGATGAATCCCAATTCGTGTGGTGAGTAGTCATGTTTTCAATCAACTCTCTACCCTCCTCTGGTATCCTTTTCATAAAGGTACCACCGGCGGCGGCATTGATCGTGTCACGATCACGAAAAGTGAGACCATTGTAGAAGGTATCAATGAGAGTGACGGGGAGCATGTTGTGATTTGGACAACGGTCGATCAAATCATTGTATCGTTCCCAAGCATCAAAGAGCGATTCATAATTGTCTTGCATGAATCCACTAATTTGGTTACGAAGGCTTGTGACCATGGATGGGGGGAAGTAGCGCGACAAAAAGCGTTGGGTCATGTCATTCCAAGTATGAATAGAATTCTTTGGGAGACGGTCAAACCATTTTTTGGCATGGTGAGAAAGCGAGTGGGGAAATAGTTGAAGGCGAAGGTCATCCATAGAAACACCTGGTGACTTCATGCTTTGGGTGATGGTAATGAATTTGTCGAGGTGTTTGTTGGCATCATCATCCGGAATTCCGCGAAATGGGTTAGTTTTCACTTGTTGGATCATGTGATGCTTCAACGAAAACTCCTGAGCCGTGATGTGCATCGGCGCAATCGGGCCTCCGCGTCCGTTCATGGTGGGTTGACACAATTCCTCCATTGTTCGTAAATCAGGTAGGGGGACATTGTTGTTGTTGTTATTGTTATTCAAATTGGGTAGAGGTGGGTTATTATTGTTGTTATGAACACCAGCCATATCTAAATCTTCACGAGTCTCGGGCTCATAATAGTTTGAAGATCTAGTACGCATACACCTGCAGAAGAAAAATATACAGAGAGAATATCTATATAAACTTTTTGGTGCAAACCTTTGGAAAAGAATTGCTTTTTATGATTTTTTCAATGTTTTTGTATTTTTGAAAATTTTTATTTTTTTAGGGTTTTTGAAAATTTTTAAAGCAAGGAAAATAACGTTCAAAGAACGGATCCCAAAATTCAATGCGTCTCTCACTAGAAACCGTTAATCTTAACGAAAAGAGCCGGCAGCGGCGCCATTTAATACAAGTTTTTTACACCAAGTATTAAATATTTATCGTCCGATCTCTCTGAATTGATTTCCAGTCTAAAGTGCGACTCAATTGTCTTTTGGTGAACAAGAGAATGGTTTGGTTTGGTTATCTAATTTTTAAACTAAATGCAAGTAATTAAAATTGTCGTTGAGTAAAATAAAAGTCTTAAAATTAAACTACAAATAAAAGCTTGCAACCTTAAAAATTCAAAAACTTAAAAACATGTTTAAAATAAACTAAGTAAAAGTGCGGGAAAAAGCTAAATTTGAAAACTTAGAGTAAATCAAAATATGAGTCCGATCATAATGTGATCACACTCCATCGCAACAACTCCATCGTAATGATCCATCGCAACCTGATCGCAATGTTCCATTTCAACCAATGATCGTAATGTGGATCGTGCCCACCAATCGCACTCAATGCGATTACAACAAAAGAGATTAGATCGTACTCACTAGTACGATGGGAGGGGCGATCGTACTACCAGATCACAACCACGATCGCAATGAGTGATCGTGGTCTTTGATCGTGGTTCCGAATCGTAACACAAAGATCGCACTCAATGCGATCGAAGCAGGGAATAGAGACCCGATCGCACCCCAGATCGCAATGAGTGATCGTGGGCGTGGATCGTACCAGGGAAGGACACAGATCGTAGTCTATGCAGTTGTAACAAGATCGGGACCAAGAAAACCCTCCTGAGATAGAAAAGGCGTCCAAAAGGAAAACAAGCTTAAGCAAATAAGCAGTAACCAATAAGCACTTTAAAACTTCTAAGAGAGTTAAAAATCACAAATTTGTTAACTTTTACAAACACTAATATTCGAGACTTAATGAACCGAACATAAAATAAAACAACTCTTTAAAAAGCTTAAAAGTCAATAAGCCGAAAATACAAAGAAGCTAATAAGCATCAAGAACTTATAGCTTAAACGTATGAGAGCTTATGTAGGAATAGAAAGATCAACCTCTTAATCACGAAACATCAAAATCAACACGAATTGAGAACCATTCGGATTAAACATGAACTTTCGGATTAAGAACAAAGTAAAATAAAGAAAGGTAGAAAGAGATTAAAGAACAAAAAGCTTAACTTGAATTAGATTAATGAAATCCAAATACAAGAATGATTCAAACCTTAAACTTCAAAGAAAAAGATGAAACTTAGTGAGAGAAAGTTGGAAACTTTCTCTCTCTAAAAATTAGAAAGAAAAATGAAAAACTAAAACTAGCTAACCACCCTCCTAATGTGATTAGGAAGGTATTTATATGCAAAGTGGGAAGTGCATGTGTGGTGTGCTTCCTTCTTTCTTTTCTTCTCGACTTGATTTAATTCTTTGTCTTTTCCCGACGTCGTCTCGGGATTTGAACTTGTCTTAATAATTTTTCTTCTTTAATTTAGACTTGAGTTCTTTGACTTTAATAAACTTCCGTCTTTAGACTTTTTCTTCGATAAATCTTCAGAATAGGTCTTGGACATCCGTTCTTTAAGCACTCTTGATCTCTTGACTTCGTCTTTTCTCGTTTTCTTCGATGAAAGCCCGTGTTTTCTTCCGTTTTCATCTTTTGGTCCTAAAACACAATAAAAACACAAACCACACATAATTCCGACTTTTACGACAGAAAATACACGTTTTGGTCTTGTTATCATTGGAAATAAGTGGTAAAAGCATAAGTGTTTTCACACTTATTAAGGTCTCATTCCAATACTTGATTGGAGAGAAGGTGGGGTTCTTGGGTGGTTTGGATGAAGAGGGTTCATTTTTCTTAATCCAAATAGGTTTAACCGAGATTTTCGGTTTCTTGGAAAGCTTGGATGAGGAAGCTTTGGGTGAGGAGGTTTGTGACAAAGAAATGTCAAGGTTATGAAAGGGAGAGTTAAGCATTGTTGAGGTGTGAGAATGAAATCTCAAGGTTGGGGTATAAGAAGAAAGTATACAAGGCAAAGGTTTGAAAATCAAATGTAAAGTGTCAAGGAATGTTTAGCCAAATTGAGTAAACATGGAATCTTGACTGGGAATAAGGTGATGAAGAAAGACAAAAAAACGAGCCATAAAGTGGCTTTCTATCCGCGATACCTTATAGGGACCGGCGGTTCCTTATCACTTAAGGAACCGCGCGTCTTTAAGGAATCGCGTGCAGTGGACTTGAAACCTATATTTTCCATGGTTTTGAGAAAAACTAAGACTTTTTCAAAAAAATTGCAAATCATGGAATTTTACCTCTATTAACACTTAAGTTTTCTAGGGTTGCATAAAAGCAACACATTCACCAAGAATTTCTTGACAAAGGGTGAAAAAATTTTGGATAACATTTTGAACCAATTTTAGTCAAGTTTTAGAGGTTGTGATAGATTTAGGTTCAATTTTAATTTAGAATTAAAGTTGATTAATGTCCACATAAAGATAGAAGCACATAATGCCAAGTCCATAATTCATTCTCATAAGACACTCATGAAAGAGATACATAAAGGAAATAAAGAAAAACAACTAACTAAACTAAAGATAGCTTAAAAAAAGAAACTAGGTCTTGATTAGTAATCTTCCTTGGCTTGAATTTTCTTGAAAACTATTTTTTAAGAAAATCACCATCCATATCCTAGGAGGAGGCATGTTAAACAAGGTGAGCAAGAAATCTTACAACCTCATATGAAGTCCCAACATCTCCATCCTAAGGTTTTGAATGATGTATTTATTGTAGAGGCAACATGGACAATGAGAACCATGAGCTTCTAGGAACCCAAGGAAGTAAGGATCACCTATAAAGAAGGGAAGTGGAACACCCAAAATGGGAGTGTTTAAGGGAGGTGGAGGTGGAGGAGGTGTGTTCTCCAAGGGTGATGTGGGTGAGTGTGGAGGCAAGCTCTCCAAGGGTGAAAAGGGTGAGTTAGGAGGGGTAAATGGTGAAGTCACCATGGTATCATCAATGTCATTCACAATGGGAATGCCTTGGATGGGTTGTGGTTGGGTGGTCACATCCAAGAGATTACTTGGAGTGAAGGGTGAGGAAATCTCATTCACCCTAGATTGGAATGAAGAGGAGGTAGAACCATGAGAATGGTTGGTTCCATGGGTTAATGAAGTCTTGCATGGAGCAAGAGGTGGTGAGTTTGATGAAGAAATGAGAATTGGGACAATCTCATTCCTGGGAGTGTGAAAGGGTGAGGAGTTGGGTTTAGCCATTTTAATCTTAATCTTAAGATTTTTCTTTGTGGTGGAGGTTTTGGATGAGTTTGAGCTTCTTGTAGAAACCATGGTTAAAATGAAGGGTTTAAGGTTTAAGGAAGAATGGTTTGATGTGTGAAGAACATGGCTAACAAGGTGGGTTTAAAAGGGTGAAGGGGTGATCCAAACTAGTAATGGGTTAAAAACATTTTATGTGAACAATGAATTTAGCTAACCTAGTTTAGGAAATGTGCAGGTTTTTGCAAAGAATCAAGCAAGGTTTACACAGATTAAGGAAAATAGTGTAAAGCAAAGATTCTGTCAGACACAAGTAGCCGGTGGTTCCTTATCTAAGGGCGGCGGTTCCTTATCAATAAGGTACCGCGGGTTGATAAGGAACCGCGACCAGTGGTGTTCAAAAATGATATTTCCTCAAATTTTGGTTAGCCCAGATTTTTATCAAAGGATTTTCAAGCCAAAGTTAACTACTGACCAAAATCTAGGAAGCTAACTAACACATAGGATATACAAAGCTATGTAAATCATAATGGCAAACATTTAGGATAAATAACAAATAATCCAAACAAGTAGAATATAGTTAATACATAACCAAGATAAAATTAAGAGGAAGCAAATGTTCAACATCACATTACATGTTTACCAACATATATACTTTGAAACAACTCAAAGTCTTCATCTTCTCTTCTTTCCCAATCCCTTGATCATTTTTCCTAAGTACTTGATTCCCTTTCTTGACTCAATCCGGTGTTCATACAAGTCACATTGGGTTCGAAGATTTTGACGGTAAAGTTCCTCTAAATTGAGATTAATAGGAACTTCACTAGTGAAATGATGAGGAGGGGAAGCAATGTCATCTAAACCATCTACGAATGAGTTTGTGGAGTGGTGATAAGTACTCGAAGAATCAATGGGAGCACTTGTGCCAATGCCATCACCATCACTTGTTGGCATGTCGATGTCCTCATCATTGGATTCTTGTTGGTCAGATTTACGATCACATCTTGTCTTTCTCTTATATACCTCTTGAATAGGTAGCATGACCCGTTTGACCGGTTGAAACTGAGAAAGATAAAGATTTGGAAAATCACGGCCAACCCTTTTAAAAAAGCGAGTGAGAAGCATTGCGTATGGGAGGTTTGTTTTAGGCTTGTGAATAGCATAATTGATCCGTTAAGCGAAAAAAATATGCCAAATTGTAATTGGTGTTGGTAAAGATGCAATATAACATATGCACTAAACACGCCGGAACATGATCCCGGTTTCCACCAAGACAAAACACATTTTCCCTAAGGATATTGGTCCATTGGACCATATTATCATTAAGGTCGCTTAAGAGAACCTCATGACGTTTCACCGAACGTACCTTAGTATGAAGGCTTCTCTTAACGGGTCGATTACGCTTTTTGGAGACAATGTCAACAATGAAGTCAAGATCAATTTCCTCATGATCATTTGGAGGACAATTGTAGGATTCAAGGAGAGCACTAAGCTTCCATTTTCTGTGAAGCGACAAGTGCCTACAAATGGGACATCAAGAATTTGACCAAAGACTTTGAGAGAGTATTGAATGAGTTGATCTTTCAAGATGAACCTAACAAATATTCCATCGTTGTTTTCAATGACGGAGTATGTGCTAAAGAACTCCAATAAGAATCGAGGATAGATGTCTTCCTTAATGTTCAACAAACAATCAAATCCAATGTTTTCAAACATGGACTTGATGTAGACATAATCCTTGATATCCTTTTGGACAACTCTACCCTCATGAAAGAAACGGGATTGAAGGGAGGAAAAAGTATGGATAAGGTGAGTTGAGTGACAAAAGTCGGAAAGGTTTGGCATATAATGTTTGGTGAGTTGATGATCCTTTTGGTATTGTGAAGGCATTATTAGTACCTAAATAAACACAAGAAAATATTTTTTCAATCACTCATATGAAAAATAAACTCAAAACTCAAAAATATGAGAATATGTTATATCAATTTCTTGACAAACAAAGGATTGAGTCCATAACATTCTCATGTTCACAATGTGCCTATTCCATTATTAACCAAGAACATATGACCTATGTTGGATCAACAATGGACTAGAACATTGGTTTTTCAAAACAAGGTTTTTAGGTAAGCATTAACAATGCAACTACCTATTTGTTCATGGGTTCATCTCAAATCCATCTTTTAACCAAAATCATTTAGCCAAAATTCGGATTTGTTCTACAAGTGGGTTTTAGTGAAATCTTAATGAATATGAACCTAAGGAATCATAGCAAAATAACCATGTCAACCAATATTCCTATTAAGGTTGTAATTCAATTTCAATTTTAAAAATCCCCAATTATGAAAGGATGAACCCTAGAACAAAATAGATGAAATTAAAAGAAAGTACTTAAAATTAATTGATGTTTGATGAAGGATGAGTGAAACCCACAACTTGGAATCAATTAATTTGAGTGATTGAAAATTTTTGAAGCTTCAACAATGGTGGAAAAGATGAAAAACCGTCGGCTGAATGTTTTTGGGAGATAGAGGGTTTGGTTTGAAAAAGGTTATTTTAATAAAACTGGCGCTCTGACAAACTTTACTGCCCGCGGTACCTTATCGATAAGGAACCGCGGGTTTGAGCCGCCAGAGATAAAGAACCGCCTGCAGAGGCTGGTTTTTATCAATGAAACACACCAAAAATTTTAAAACCAAATTTTCTAAAATACTTAGAAATATATCTTAAACCTTTTAGAATATCATTTGGATCATCATAACACTAAGCAATATGCCTTAATGAAGGATTACGAGTTGAATCGAGATCGAAAAGAACCGAAACGGACAAACGACTACTCGTAGCTAAAAGGCAAAGTAGAGAGAAGTCAAGGGAAGTAAATCAAGACTAAGATCAATAGTCAAGGGATTAATGACAATCTTCAAATCATGGATACGCAAAGCTTGTGTCATATATAGTGGTTTAAGACGTGCCTTTCCGGCGAAACGTTAAACGGCTTTGGTAATGAATAAACACAAAGCAATTATTCATGTATAGACTAAGATCACTTTCAATAATAGTCTTAGTCTAAACCAAAATATGAGCAAGGTATTGATTCACTTTCTCTCTCATAAAGGGCCTACTAACCGTATGGGTGCAAATCATGGAAATCATGCTTGATACTTTAAGCTACTACTAACTCACTCTACATCACCATAGTGAGTCAAGTATCCAAGCAATGAAGGTTTGAGAGGATAAAAGAGAAGAATCACAAACCACAAACAAATGTCAAGGCAAGTATGCCAAGAACAAGCACATAGTCAATTAATGATCAAAAGAATGATCAAAGGGCGTGTGGAAGAACGAAAACGTACCTTGGCCACAAAGAGCAATCCATCAAGGAATCAATGAAATGCCCAACAATGACTATGATGAGTACTAAGTCTTTAAGGACTAGTATCATTCCCAATCATCTTGGTATCATCATTCAAGGATGTTGAATATCAATGAAGATGAGTCTTCTACAAGTGTAAGTAACTCAATCCACAACCAATTAATTGATTGATCTTCATGAGTACCTACACAAAGCAAGATGCAAAATAGTAGATACATTTCAAACTTAGATCTAAAATGAGTAAATACTACTAATCTAAGAGGGATGCAGTATTACCAATTAAAAGACCTATTTTCTAAGAAAAAATAGTTTTGACCAAAGAGAAACTTTAGTACAACTTGACCTTCTAATTTGAGGAGACAATGGATCGATCCAAGTTTTAAAGTAGAATATACTTCAAAGATCTTGAGTGACCATCGCTCTGATACCAGTTGTAGAAACTAGAAGGGGGGGGGGGGGGGGTTGAATAGTTTCTCTTCAATTAGTTACCTAATTTAAATTACTTTGAATTAAGTGTGTATCAAAATTATCTTTTACTTGAAGCTAAGTTGCATAATGATTAAGTTCAATTCAAATGCATTAGAAAAGGTAATAGGTAAGTATAATGATAATGAAATAAGTAAAGAGTAAGGAAAGAGACAACCTAGTGACAAGACACCAAGATTTATAGTGGTTCGACAACGAGGCTCTATCCTCGTTTCTACTCCACTCCTCGAGTACACCTACTCGAGATTTCCACTATATACACAAGCTCCCTTCTTGGCGGAGAAAGCCTTACATCGTCGCTTACATTATTTTCCGACACTAAGCTAAATGTTGAGACCTAATCATTAGCTAGGACCAATCTACACAATGTTGCCTACTTCACAATTTAACGACATAAGGCTAGATGTCGAGTTCTAATATCAAGGTAGAACCAATCTTCAGGACGTTGCCTACTTCACCATTTAACGACACAATGCTAGATTTCGAGTTCTAATCCAAAGCTAGAACCAATCTTCACGACTCTTCACTTTGAAGCTAAGTGAGAACTTCACACAATACAACTACTAATCACTTTCAAGTTTAGTGAGAACTCACAAGACACAACCACATCACTTTATAGTTTAGTGAGAACTACTACACAAATCTATTAGAACTCAACTAGACATATCCAAGTACACACATGTAGCTTGGATCTACACAACACAAATCCAAGCAAATACATATGCAATGGATGTACACAACAAATCCAAGTATTTACAAATAGCTTGGATGAACACAACTAGTCCAAGTATTTCATAAATACAAACGGATTAACAAAAATAAAAATACTAACATGATGAACATGACTAATTCATGGATTCATCTTTATCACAACACTAGTGAGTGAGTGATCTTCTCATTGGACAAGGTAAAGGAGGGGATCAAGAGGATAATCATATGTAAACATCCTTAACACTTTAAGTGATCATTTACTAGTGATTATGCTATAGAAAAGATAAAGGGGGCTGAGAAAAACGTCCAAGAGGCTTGTTGGAAAGTGAGATTTGATCCACTATTTATAGAAGACAAAGTCCAACGGCTAGCTGGGCGCGGATCCTTATCTAGCCGGTGGTACCTTATCAATAAGGAATCGCCTAGCTATTTAAGGTACCACCCAGTAGAGTCCGCTCCCTTTTTTTGTCTTTTAGTGGGGGTAGGAATATCTGAGGTTTTTTAAACCTTCAAAGGATATTCTTATGGCATATGGAATATGCCATTTTCAAATTTACATTTTCCATTTTAATAAAACATTTTCTTAAAAAGAAAGTTTATTAAAAAATCTTTTGTCATATTAACAAAACTGAGTTTTAAGGATAATCACTTTGATGATCACTAAGTTTGATTAAGAAAAGTTAGTGATATGATTATTACCTTGATGATAGTGTTAGTTAACTAATTCATTTTGTGTTTTAAACTAAATGTGTTGTATAGTTTGTTGTGATCAAAACTAAGAAAGTTTAGTTAACACTAATAATGTTTTTAGGCATCACTTGCATTAACATTTTGGATATGATTAGTGAATCTTTAAGATATCCGATTTACATTGTAGTTTTTTGGGTATACCTAGGTCTCCGACTCGACATTGAGAGCCGACTAATCCCAAGGCGACTACCCTTTTGGATAGCCCGGAGTCGTCGCAGGTGAACCTCCGTGGCCACCCCAAAGTGTACACACCTAGTGAGGTTTGAACCCTTGACCTCTCCTTTGAGAGTCAAGGACCTTACCACTAGGCCACTTAATGGTGGTTCGATTTACATTGTAGTTAAGTACGGGGTGTTTGGATGTATGTATTGAAAGTGATTATGAGGTAGATATACAACCTATTGTTAACAGTTTTTCTCAATATAACAAATATACCTGGTTTGGTCTATTCATTTTATGTATGTAGTTATTAATATTTCGTTTTTAGTGTAGTTGTCTCTCAGTCTTATCGAATTGATATAACTTTTCAAGCTTGACTTAATTGTTTTTGGTAATAAAAGTTTGTTTGGTATTTTTAACTACTTGGCACACAAAGCATTTAAAAATGTAAAAATAGCTATATACATATCCATACTACACTATAACACGTTGCAAATACAACATCTAAATGCACAAAATTTAAACATATAAAATGTAAAATTAATCTTCAAATGTAAAATGTACAATATATAAAATGTAAAGAAATAAAACCAAATCTATGAAAACTACAAATTCAAAATTATATCTAAATGTTAAAAATTTCTTAATACAGTTTATTAGTTAAACTGATAACAAAAATATGTCTAAATTTTAGACTACTTACTACGTTCAAACAAGCCCAACTATTTGGCCCATTTAACTAACGAGATAAGTGATCCAATATAGAAACTAGGAATTGTATTTCAATAAAACTGAATGGGCCAACTACTGTCTTAAAATTCCAATTACCTATCTTTAACAAAACTGAAGTACCATGAGATATCATACAGACTGCAAGAGAGAATCCAAATTTAAACATAGAATAATGCTCAGTTCAAATCTAAACAAATTTAACCAACAACCTATCTTACTTCTGCTATAGAACTAATTCAATATAAACATATTTCAAATGAACTTACAAGATAAAACTAAAATCTATATCAAGTGAAGCAAAAGCAATAAATCTGAATCTGAAAACAATTAACAGATAACGAATCAAATCAGATACAGTAACTAGTGTCAAAAGTAATCTAAATTAAACTCCTAACTGAATTACACTATTATTCAGAAAACATAATGTGCTCAACCATCTTATCCGTAGTTTTGTCCGTTGTCGAAGAAGTTAGGCCCTGAGCCAACTTTTCTAACAAACCTCCATCTTCTAACTGCTAATCGAGAACTAAAAGTTAACAAGAATCATTAAGGCTCCAATCCGTTTAACCTGATAACCTACAAAAATCAAATTGAAACAAACGAAGGAAAACCAAACAGATCTTTCAAATCTGAAACTTTATCTTTCTTAGGTACTCTAATATCAAAATAGTCTTTTAGCACTAATATCATTTTTTATAAAATCTGATTTTAGAAATGAATTAAAATCTAAATTCAGTCCAATCTCAAAATATACAACTAAAAGTCCAACTAAATCATTCCACTACTCAAAAGCTCATACTTATAATCTTTTCCAGCTTATAAAATCAGAAAACAAAAAAAAACTATTTCTGCAATACAAAGTCGAGGAATACTCACTTTTTAAACTCGTTTGTACTAAAGTCCAACAGAAAACGATCTTTAAGACTGATTACACTAACAAATTGACTCCCTGGAAACGTAAAGACATTTACCATAACAACTCTCGCAGATCATTGGTTTATGAAACAAATCTCATAAACAGTCTATCAAAGAACTGGAAGAATAATTAAAAACTCAATTTTCTCATTAACTGTGAAGAAGTACAAACCTTTAACAAACTAAATGATTTAATAATCGAATTTGTAACAATATTCCTAACTATCTAACTGCTTTCTTCATTGTAGTGGAAGAAGATTTAAAACATAAAATCTATATTCAGTTACTTAAGAATTAGAAAGAGATTAAAAGCTTTGATCGAATTCATTAATGGAGAAACAGGAAGTTTGTTACAACTAACTGAACTAAATTCGGTACAAATGCAACTGAATTAAGTATGAATTGAAAACAAAAAACTTATGTGAAAAGTTTAAGCTAATCTACACCTAAACTACAAACTAACTACTGTGTGTAATCTACCCCTATGCTAACCATCTCCAAAATAAGGTCTTCATCTTGTATTTATAGGCACCAAAGAAGAGGAAGTAGAGGTGCTAATGACGTGTTGCTTCCAATTAGACCGTGCCACGTGTTTAATACGAGGATTGATGAACCATTCTTCATTCTTGATTTGGGCGTTTCTTCGTTTCTTCCTCTTGATCCAATTAAGTGGTATCATCATGTAGAGGAGGGCAAGATGATCACTTTTTCTTCTTTGATCTTTGCCTGAAACCTCCTTATTCTCTTGTGATTCGAACATGCAGGTTTGGTGGTGGAAAAGAGATAAACGTGTATGTTTCTTTCTCTCTCTTCTCGTTTCAGGGATGAAGATGTAACGTGTGTGAGTGTTTGACAAGGTCTTGGTCAATTGACCAAGTAAATATGAAAGTTAAATAACTTTTATCCATTTTTTCCCATTTGGTCCTTCCACTTTCTTTATCTTTTACAAAGTGTTGAAAACTGTTAAGCAAATCCCTTTTTCATCCTTCATCTTATGAAAGTTACACTTTAAGCCCTCCATCTTTGAAATAATGACAAGTAAGGTCCTTGAAGCTTGATTTGTCCTTTTCTTTGTCTTTTTGTCAAATAAATCCTTGAAAACGCGTATTTACTCCAAAATGCATCTTTTTACCTGAAAACACATAAAACACAAATACCCACGTAATTCTGATATTTTTCAGTTAAATATAATGTATTTGAATGTGTTTTAAGTGGTTTTTGGATCATAATTGATGAGTGTTTTCACACTTATCAACTCCCCTCCACTTGATCATTGCCATGGCCTCATGCAATGCAGTATTTCAAACTCTAGAGTGCACTTTTCTCATAATTAATCCACCTTGGCCCTTTTATGATTTAATAAACTATACTATGCTACATGATGAATGATTTTAAATATTTAAAATGCAATGCAAAGAAAACAATTTTATTATATATTTTTTGATTCTTCTTGAAATGGTTTTGACGGAAATAACTCATAAAGAAATCAAGGACTTTAATTAGGGCTTTGAGTACCATGAACACTTATCACCCTCAAGTTTCACTTTCCCCATACCAAGCTTAAAAACAAGATCATTGTTATCCACAAGTGAAAGTGCGTCAACTTATTCATATTGATTAAGTGTGTAACTCTCATACTCCCACTTATTATGCCTCTAATACCGGTTATTATTTGAGCAAATTGCTTAAAAGCAAATTTGTCATTATTTAAAGCGTGAAATATAAGAAATGTAAAATCTCAAAATAAGGAAGCACGGTTTTAATCCTAAGTAATCCTCTCATCCATTACCTGAAAAACCGCCCACAATTAATATAAGTCAGACTCAAGAGTAATAACTAATTCGCCCTGTGTGTAAGATCCTTATGTCATGCATTAATAAGTAGCTACAAACTCGCTAAGGAAAGAAAAATAAAACTCACGCAATAATTTATATCCGCCGCCTTTTTAAGACCTTCGATCTTCAATCCCGCAACCCGTCAAGGTAATATTGGATTGGAGCAACTATTAAATCCCCGCAACCCTTGTGAGAGTAATATTGAAATTTAATAGCTACTATAATGAACACTTCACTGCCCTTCTTGGGAGTCTTGTATAATTTATTTTTTTCTTTTTCTTTTTTTTTCTAGCCACTCATTTTTTTTTCATAAGCCGCTCTTATTTTTCTTTATTCCTCACAAAGAAAGTTGAAAAGAGTAAAAGGAAAAACACCCGCTAAGAATTAAGCATGACATAAGTCTAGTACACAAAAAACGTTCTAACTTAGAATCTTAAGACGTACTTATACCAACCACGAATGATTAGTCAAAAATGCATAAGAGACTACAAACCAATTAAAACCGTTCTTGATTATTTATTAACATATATCATGCGTTGGAAAGAAACTAATGGTTACGAAAGGGGATATAAAAGCCACAATTAATGAATATGAGGTTTATCTAGCCCTTAACACTTACTTCAAACTCTATCATCTCTTGTTCTCCACAGTTTAAAATCTCAAATAATGAGACTAGTGGATGCTTGTAAAACCCGCATACTTTTACCATGAACAGTACACTAATAATCGTACGTACAAGATTAAAACGTTCCTTATATAACATGAACACGTATCACGAATATCAATTACAAGAATTACGTACGTGTTATTACACGATAAGCATTAAATATGTGCTAGTACACGATAATTATTAACAATAATAATTATAATCACGAACATAAAATCATGAACATGAGATCACGAACAGATAATTATGTACTTACGTATATTATTAATACGATGAATGTCGTTACGTACAAGTAAATATAATAACGTGAATAATTAATAATTACGTAACACGTAAACACGAATAATTAACACGATTATTCTTTGTATATTAAATCAAACACGGTAAGTCATTACGTACGTAATAGTTATGTTTAAACTTATAAATATAACCAGGGGAAAATTCACGACAGTTTAAAACACGACTACGCGTATCTTATAACAAATCGCGAAAATAAATAATAAGGCAAGCAAGGGAGTTTGGGCTGGAAGTTTGGACTAAGGAAAAGAGAGGAAGTGGGCTCAAGGCCCACTTGGTCAAACCGTGTTTTACCAAAACATACGGGGGGGGGGGGGGGGGGGGGGCTTTTTATTTTGGTACAAATTATTTCAAACATTACAAACCCTAAATAAATATAAACAGCCGTATGTTTTTTCTTCTTTGCCTCCTTTGCTGCCGACGGGTAAACACCAAGAAACAAGGGCAGTCGTGTTTTCAGATTCAAGTAATCAAGATGTTTGATTCATGTTTTGTCATTCTTAAAACCCTACACAAGTAAGAAACCCTAATTCTATTTATATTATATGTTGTTCTTTTGATTATTGATCTTTGATTTCGAAATTTAAAAGATTAATACATGTTAAACGAGTTAAAGAATTAAGGGGGGGGTGTCGTTTGATGTTATTGTGCTCGTATGGCCATAAACCGAGACCTTCTATCATCTCGGTGATGATTTTGCACCACCACCCGCAACCCTAAAAGGGGTGTTGGCTTGGTTTTGTTCTAGTAGGGGCAACGGCGGCCAAACAGGGATTGCGTTTAGGCAGGCAGTGGGAACCGAGACCCTAGTGGTCTCGGTGGGAGTTTTAAACGAGCAGGGGGAACCGACTGTTGCCGGTGGCAGCAACAGAACTGCCAGGGGTAACTGGCGGCTAAGGGGGTGTTTGGATTTTGATTTTGACAGATTAATGGTGCGTTTGGTTGGCAGTTTAAGGGAAAATAAGGGACTGTTTGGTTCGGCATATATATAAACACAACACGGGTTTTCACGGGTTCGGTTCGTGACACGTTTTAATAAATTAATAACACACGGTTCGATCCATGATTGTTTTTTTCAAGTTTATTTATCTTACAAGTATATAATTTTACAAGTTAATTAAATTAATTTGGCATTATTATAATTAATTTATTTAAAGCATGAACTTAGGTTCATTATTTTTCTGTAATAATTCATGTTTTTAACCTAAGTATGTAATTATTTATTTTACATGATAGTATTATTTAATTATTAATCATGACATATAATTAATTAATAAACATGGACTTAGGGTTAATATTATTATTTAATAATACATGATTTTAACCTAAGCATTTATTTATGTAATCTAGACTATAGTAATTAATTAATTATTAAACATGACTTATAATTAATTAATTATCACGACTTAGGTTATATTAATATTAATATTAATACATGTTTTAACCTAAGTATTTTATACACTTGATTTAATTAGATCATGTTATATTTAATTAAATCTTAAAACCTATAGTTTATTCAATTTACATGTATTAATTAATAAACTATATTATAATCACATGACTTATGATATTTAACCAGCAAAACCTAAGCTTATATAATTAGCTTATTAATCTAGCTTATTTCTAATTATAGAAACTTTCTAGTTCAGGAAACTTACTATTTTTAGAAACTTTCTGTTTTTAGAAACTAATCTATTTTAAGTAGTAACTCTATTTTTGGAAACTTTTTATTTTTGGAAACTTTTTATTTTTGGAAACTTTCTATTTTAGGAAACCTGCTTTTTTTTTAAAGTTACTTATTATTATACAACAAGTATAATAATACAAGAAATACAAGTAATACTTAATCAGAATACCCAGAATACATGATAAACACAGCATAACGTTAAAATCAGTAAAACATGACATGAACATATAAAACAAGCTAAGACATGATATAAAACCAGTTACGTACTCAGTAATCAGAATACTTATACACGTATATTATCTATGTAGCATTAGTGAGATCGAAGTAGGACTCTCTCCCGTTCGTCTTTTTCGTTCACTGGACACAAGGTACGGATTCTCCGTCCTTTTAGTATGGACATTCATCCTTATTAGGATTTCCCCGTATGCAACCAACTGTTTTCCCCAGTATATGTTTTATATGTTTTGAATTCCTTATGTTTAATTAGAATACCTAATGCCATATAAATGCATGACCAGTTTCACCTAGTTATGGAGGTACCATAACCATAACACTGGAGGCACCAGTGTTATGACTCCACCACGACGGAGGGATAGCTCGTGGCGTCCCTTTAGCTTTTGGCCAAATTATTATTATTATCATGTGGGGCGTATGGGTGCATCCTAGTTTACATGTTTTTAGCAGATTCTTCAGGTGAATGTGGTGTGTGCCTTACATCCTTCACAAGGAGTTGATCCCTCCTACCCAAACCAGTATATTAAATTAGAGGTAGCCCCTCTAATTTACATGACGAGGTCACCCCTCCAAGTATTCATGCACGTTGATATTTCATGACCTATATTGGCTAATGGTTAACATGTTAAACAGTTTTCATAAGATAAACATAAGGGTTTTCAAACTATACAACCAGTTTTATGAAGTTATACCAGGTTTTCCAGGACATATACATTTCCGCTGCTATATGTTTTACATGCTTATATTATTCATTCCATGCTTGTATATCCGTGCACTGATCGTTATGCTCAGCCGTTATTTTCCTTTCCATTTCCCAAAACGGCAGGTACCAAAGGACAGACTCGAGCATGTGGAGGACGTGCATAGGATGGAAGCTGCCATAGACTTCTTTTCCTTTTGCCTTCATATAGTCATGCTTGTGTAGTCTTTGTTCATTTCATTTACTTTATTTATGTTTTGGGTTTATGTTTGGGAACCGATGTTTGATTCTGATTTTCTCTATGGTCATGTATGTTTTACTACATATTACCTTGCATGCTTTGATGACACGCCATGATTACGCGTAACGGTCCACTTATTAAAGTGGGGCATTATAATTATGGTATTAGAGCCCAAGGCTTCGACCTGTAGGCTCTAAAACTTGACCTGTGACTAGTGGGTAGTCATCAGGAGCTTCCTAAGCCAATGCTTGTTATTCCATGTATTTACGTTTCAGCACCTTGTTGTTTTAACCATGATGTTTTCATCAGTATCGCTTTTACTAATATGGACTGGACAACCGTCATCTATACTTAGTTACGTGTCATTGTTTCATGCACGATGTTCCTTGTGAACTGTGATTAATGTGAACTGAACCCCAGTAGTTCATAATTAGTCACATAAATTTTTTTTGATAAGTTTTGACATATTTTTTTTTACTTATTTATTTTTCATGTATCATTGTTGAAGGAATTTTGACTAAGTAATGGTTGGTACAGGGCTGGCCCTGTTTAGTCGCATGTGCTTTTATCAAAACTTTTAACTTTGGGACCGACCCATAGGCGTCCCCTCGCCATGTCTTTTGTTTTAGGACCGACCCATAGGCGTCCCCTCACGCATATAAGGTTTTTATAAACTGCATCATGCATTCATGCATAAAATTTTCATGATTATTGGCATAAAAAAAATTTCATGTCGCCTCATAAGTTACTAGGTTTTTATGTCAAGTATGTTTCCATATTGTCATGGTTAACTTCAGTTTCATGCTGATTATGTTATATACTCCTTCATGTTTCTTCATGATGACTTCGTCTTCACGTGATTATGTCTTACGTCTCTTTTGTTGCTTTTGCTTTCATGCAAGACACTGTTGGAATTCATGTAAATTCTTCTTTCATGATAGTCATGGTTGGTTTTCATTAATCATGCTTTCAAGAAAATCATCGTTGGAAGGTTTAGATTTTTCCAAACAAAACCTTAAAAAACATCAATGGCTGCCAAAAAATCCCTTCTTCTCATAACCTAATTTTCTTTTTTCCTTTAATCCGAATACCTTATAATGATGCTGTTTTCTCGAATAATCACTGATTATTCTTGAGTTAACAAAGTCTTTATTTGGTTGATCGATTTTAGGTCAAATTAAATTGGTTTTATTTTTCGTTTTTTGGCCGTCATTCTTGTGCGATTGTTTGTTTCTCTCGTTGGTGGTTTATTGTCTTTATCTGTTTGGTGCTACCTGGACAAAGTAATTCATTTGATTGGTTTGATAGTGTGTCGCATTTAGTGTTTTTAGGGTTTCGGTTATTACTGTGTTAGGGTTTTGGTTGTAGTGCTACGCATTAAACAAACTGTTCGTTTGGTTGTCACTGTCGGCTGTCCTTATTATTGGATCATTAAATCTTGGCTCATTCCTTTTGGCGGCTGATACCCTTTGGCGGCTGACATTAAAGATTCGCAATTTCAATTGGCATAATCAATTGGTCGGTTGGTCATTTATTGCTTGAGTTGTTGGTCACTTTTGATCGGTTGGTCATAATTGGCGGCTGACATCTTGTGGGGTGACCCCAATTATTCCCTACCCCATTGTCGGCTGACCTTTAAGTTTAAGAATCAATTGCGCATTAGTTGGTTCCATATCTTTGCAGTACTTTATTCCTAATAGGTCGGTTCTTAATAGCGGCTGACCTTAATATTTAAGATAGTGCGGCTGACTTGTCATTGCAGTATTATTATTGCTAGTGTTAGGGTTTTGGTTTAGAGCTGCGCATTAAATCATCCTATTGGAATTAATTGGTATTGCAAGTTGGTTTATTATTTAGTGGTTTGTTTGATCGATTTGTTGAAGCTATGGTGGATTCGAGTAATGAAAGTGATAAGCCATTATTCACAAGTTGGATGGACGTGGTTAAGGTGTCTACTCTTGAGGTTTTAGTAACGCTAGAGGAGCTATCTAATTTGTTTTCGATTCCTTTGAATACTGTGCGTGACATTGAAGTGTTTGCAAATGGTGTGAAGGCAAACAAATTTCCTAAATGGTCTACTTTACCTAAGGAGACCACTATGCTTTATTATAAAGCTTTGTGTGAACGCCATAAGAATTTAACTAGCAGCACTTCTTCACTCAGTTCAGGTGGTTCGAGTGTGCACTCTGCACAAATGGCTAAGGAAACAGACCTTGAAGCTAAGGCTGCTACCATTAATGGTATGCAATTGTGTAATCTACATGCGGTTTTGAAATTATTTGGTGTAACGATTCGCACGTTTGCTGACGCGAGTGAATTTATGCATGAATTAAGTATGAAGAAACATCCGTTGTGGGAATTGATCTCACCTGATCGTGCTAAAGAAATTCTGATGTTACTTTGCAGATTTGAAGGTGATATGGTTACGTCTACTAATGGAGGTATTAATGCAGTCTCTTCTTCGTTTAATTCTGAAAATGTCTATGAAGGGGTTAATATCTCTATTCCTAGGAAGGTTGTTGAAACAGTAAATGCTCGCTACCATAACACTTTATATGGTTACTTTCTTGGTAAAAGGATTGCATTCCCTGTGGTTGAGTATTTTGCTAAGAATAACTGGGCAAAACATGGTCTTAAGCGTATCATGATGAATGAGAAAGGTTTTTTCTTTTTTCAATTTGGATCTAGTGAGGGTCTTAATGCGGTTCTGGAAGGTGGTCCGTGGATGGTTCGTAATTCACCAATTTTTCTTAAGAAATGGACTATGAAAACGAATCTTCTAAAGGAGGAACTAACTCGTATTCCGGTATGGGTTAAGTTTCATGATGTCCCGCTACAGGTATTTGAAGAGGAAGGTATTAGTTTAATTGCTTCGTTTCTTGGTAAGCTTATTATGATGGATAATTATACTGATACTATGTGCAAAGAGTCTTGGGGTCGTTGTAGTTTTGCTCGTTGTCTTATTGAGATGAATGCTGGTTCGGAGTTTATAGATAACGTTACTATTGGTGTCCCTGATCTTGAAGGCTCTGGTTGTACTAAGGAGTTAATTCGAGTTGAATACGAATGGAAACCGCTTAGATGTCATACTTGTAATATTTTTGGTCATTCCGGTGATTCTTGTCCGAAAAATGTTAAACCTATAACGGTTGAAAAAGTGACAACTCATGTTGATACAGATGGGTTCCAACAAGTGCAAAGCAAGAGGAAGAAGTACAAAGGTAATTTAGAGAATCAAGTTCCGAGAGGTGTTCCATTGAGCAAGGGTTTCCAAGCAGGTAAGACGGTTGTTTTTCGCCCAAAAACTCACTTGGATAATACAAGTACGAGTGCTGATAATAGTAGTAAGTTGCATACTAAATCTGGTCAGTTGCAGCAGTCCAGCAATCTTAATGGTCCGAACAAGGCTAAAGCTCAAATGAGCAGTGTTTCTACATCTAATAAATTTTCATCTTTGTCCATGCCTGGTATTGACAAAGGGGCTCAAGTAAGCGAGGAAGATAATGAGGAGGAGGAGGGAGTCGAGGTCGTCTTTGATGAATCGGTGAATCTTCTCAATACTCATATTGGGGCAAGCACTCCTACTGGCTGATCCCATGTTGATATTTTATTATTTTCCTCGTAACTTTATGTTATCGTCTTGGTTTTTGTCTAGTTTATATATTTCCAGCATTCTAGACTAGTTAATGTTTATGGCCTGTCGTAAACATTTTGTTTAACAAGCTGCCTGTAGCTTGCGGTTAATGTGGTATTTCAGCCACATTCCTTGTACTTCAACGCTTTTTTTGGTTCTATTTACCGGGGTCATTGCTACCCTTTTACCAAAAAAAAAAGAAAATCATCGTTGAAATTGGTTAACTACACGTTAGCGTTTCTCTATGCAACCAGAATGAGGTATATACTGGCATTGCCAGGTTATCATGATGGTCTTTCTAACCGTTTAATCAGTTATTTACCTTTAAAATCATGTCAAGTGATCGACCCCATACCGATCATTTCATGTACATTCCATGTGTACTCCATGTACCGTATCCCATGTGCATATTCCACTTGCTGATATTCTACAAGATTGCCGATGCCGCTCATGACTTGGAGATGTTACTAAAGGTTGATGCTGCTAATTTTTGGAGACGCTCTGAGATGATGATGCTGTTCACAATCGGGAGATCTTACAAGACGAAGACAAAGGCGTTAGACCAAAGCGATCGGACGAGAAGATGCTTCACCACCAGACGATTTCCATCAATCATTGTCCCTAATTCTTAGTTACATGTCACACGTCATTCAGTTGTCATTTCAGTCATAGGAGTGAAGACTGGTACCAGCCGACCACTCAACTGAATAATTACATGAAACAGAGTCATGAGAATGACCGTCATGAGAATGACCGTCATGGAACTGAAAAACAAGATGATAGTAACCACTACTATGACATCAACTATGCTAGCAATCGCAATCGAAGCTCCGGCCACAGACGTGATCAGAAATATAAAGGATCAGTAGTCCAAGCGATCCGCCAATCTGGCATATTAACCTAATATTTGTGGCTCTATATAACAACCCGAAAATTTTGACCAAAGTTTAAATTAAGATTTTTCGAACATTTACGAAACTTGTTATTTATTTTCGATAATTTAACGAAGATCGTGTTAGCTAAAATTCAAATTTATTTTGAATGTTTTCTTTTAGTTTATGAACTGAGAAATTTAAAATTTTTACGTTTACGTTTCGTAAAATTAAATATTTATTTTAATTACTTGTAATATTTATCGACGTTTTAAACGACGGATTGAGCAAAATTAATAAAAATAATAGTTGAAACGATCCAAAACTAAAACTTTGAAAATATATGAAGGAATAGTATTTTTATTATATCCTAAAACGTTGCTAATAACGTGAGTAATAAAATTTACATTTTATTTTTACGGTAAAATCTAACCGAAATATCTATAAATGATTAAACGAGCAATTAAATAAATAATAGCAAATGTTTTCGAAACTCGACAAAGTAAGGACTCATATTTATTGGAAAAATGATTTTAAAAACGATGGCGCAAGTCTCGTGTCTTGAATCGTCCGTTAAGTCGTCCAAACGAGCCTCGAACGCTTACTTTATGAAAGTAAATAAAGTATTTACGAAATTTACCCTATACTATCCACTACTTGCCATTTTAATTTTAATGATAGAAGATAAATAAGGTTTTAATCTTATTTCTCTCATTTCTCTCAAAACCAAAAACACACTTAACCTAAAAATATAAACACACTCTCTCTCTCAAAATCCGGCCACCAGCCGCCGCTATGCAGCCGCCGCCACCGGATAATTTTCCGGCGAAGTAATCTTCTTCTCCGATGGGTTTTTTTCAAGCAAATCACCGCACCTCTCCAACCCTAGAACCCTACTCCGCTGTCTCCCCATCACCGCCGCTGTGATGGAATTTTCCGGCGGACCACCATTATTTCCGGCGTATATGTATTAAACCCGAGACACCCCCTTGTTCCAACACCCCTAAAATCACCTCCTCCTCGCTGTCATCCCCAAACCGCCACTTATTCGCGCCGCCACAGCCTTGTGGTGATGTGTGGGTGATGGATCTATATTAATAACACATAGATTAACCTTAAAAAACCCAAAAACCTTTTGATCTTATCCCGATCTATGCATGCAAGATGGTTACATCAAGATTAGACAAGATGGGTTATTTATTATTTTTATATGTTGTTGTTGTTCTTGGCCGCGGATTTGATCGGAAAAAGGGCAGTCCGCCGCCCAACCACCGTCGTGGTGGCGGCCGGACGTCGTCACAGCAGCCACAGCCGCACCATGGTGGTGTCGGGCTTGTGGTAGTGATGCTCCTGGACTTGTTTTAGTTGATTGTTTGTTATTTTGGGTATAAGATCTAGATGTATACTTGTATTTGTATTTTTATTATTATTAATTTTTTTATTTTTTTATTTAATAATGAAATGACAAATACAAAGTTTAATGAATAAGAACATAAATAAAATTATAACCATTTATATAATAAGTTTATTTTTATTTTTAATTAGGTTAAAAGTGATATATGAAATAAATAAATAAATAAATAAAGGAAATAACAATAGTGGGATGTATGAAAATACATATTTTGAGGATACAATAATAATAATTATTATTAATAATAATTGGGGTATAATAAAATATAGAATGTAAGATTCTGAAAATATTATAATAATAATAATAATTATTATTTGATAAAATGAGATATATAATTATTTGAGGACTTATAAAAAAAATAATAAATAAATACATATTTAAAAGAGTGTTGTTATTAATATTATTATTAATAAATGGTATATTAAAATATAAAATTATTTAATGATATATGGAAAGTAGTTAAAATATTGATGGGGATATTTAATATATTAATTAAGGTATTGATTAAAAATTGAAAGTAATTAATTAAGGAGAAATGGAAAGTAATTAAAATATTAATGGTGGAAATATATAATTAATATAATAATTATATTATTAAGAATACCTTAATTAGAATATTGATTGAGAAAAATATTAATTGGGTATTGATTGAGACAAAGTAGGAAAAATTATGTATTTTATATACATGGAAAATGTTATAAAAACGGCAAGGTCATGCCGAAATTTTCTAAATATTTATACTTTTATAAAAGAAATAGTTAACGAATAACTACGTTATAAAATAATTTTTGAAAAGTATTATTTTAGTTAATATGACATGTAACGTTATATATGATAAATAAATTTTAATGAGTTATATAATGATTTTTGAACGAGTGTCAAATTATAAATAAATAATTTTGTATACACTATTATTTCTGAAGAATTATGTATATAATTTAAAGAAATACAATTTTAAATGTTTGTTCTAATAACTTACGACATGAAATATGTGCGTCATTTCACATATAAAATATATACCGAATATATTATATGATTTATTTTATCATTTTATTTTATTTGGCCAACCACCAAAGTTTTACGAGTTAAATTTTATTAATTTATTTTGTGTCGAGTTGATGTAACCATCCATCGGGAAAACACCAAAACATAAATCTCACCAAACGATTGGAGCATAGCTGTGGAATTATTTACAACAGCGGAAAGATATTTGTTGACGCTACATGATTATTTATTATGGAGTATTACGACTATTGGAATCAAGCCTTATATATTATGTGATGCTGTGTGGTGTGATACTTATATTCTGCTGATATCTGCATTTAAGGTGAGTCTATAGCCTCGCTTTATACTAGTTATTAAATGATTTTAAACCCGCGAGGGGGAATACATGTTTTTATAAACTTAGAACACAAGATTTTTATGGTATGCTTTGTCCCTCTATGAATGGACCCGTGGTTGCCTTTAAATTGCATTAAGTGATTGCCTTTGTTAAAACCTCAATTATGGACCGTTAATTAACCTATGATGGGTTAACCGCTAGTACAATTAATAGATCTATGGGGGAAGCCGCCCCGGTTCAGTTTTTGTGGACTTGTCATAGAAGCTTAGGCCCGACCTCCACACTGTTTGAGCATATTGTATTGAGAAGTCAGGTATACGGCAATGTACCAATAATCTAGAGGTAACGACAATTAATAAATCTCTCGTCTTATTAGACTGATATGGGAGTGTTTAAGGGCTCGGTTCCATGAGCTTATTGCAATTTATGCTATATACAATTATCATTGTTGATGCAAATTATTATTTGATGCTTATAAGCATGCCACAAACTTATAATCTTTGCTTGTGTTCAAATTGATTTCATAAACCTATAGATTCACTCGGCATTTTTGCTGATTGTTTTACTCACATGTATTTCAGGTAATCAAGAAGTGGAAGCTTGGAGGTCACGGGGAATGAAGTTGTGCACTGCTTTTGTTGTTCAAACTCTTTGATTTATTTATCGTTCCATTTTTAAAACAAACCAATATGTTGTTTTAACTTATCTTTTGGTAACGATTACTTGGGACTACGCTACTCTGACAAATGTTTTAGGAACGATAAATCTAAAACGTCTCTTTTCGAGTCGTTCTTTATAAATTATGTGTTGTTGTATCATTGTTTAGCACCCAAAGATGTATTCCGCTGCGTGTAAAATTTGGGGGTGTTAAAGATTGGTACTAGAGCCATGAGTTATAGAGAACTAGGTCTTTTTCTAAAAACCTAAACTATAACTGTCGGTTTTATTTTTCAAAGAGTCGGTGCACATGATTTCGCGTGACTTCAGGTTCAAGCTACTTCTGGGATTACAACTTTAGTATACATTATTATGTATGCCTTATTGCTAAGTATTTCTAAATAAATACTATAATCCTTTATCGATATATATTTATGTCGTTAAACTTTTCGATAAAAGTTTATCATTTATTAATGATTAACTTAAATAAATACAATGAATTTTCAAGATCTTTCTGTATTTATTTTTGAACTATTTAAATTGCTTTTATTGCAAAAAATTTTATATTATGACCTTACATAACTTCATCTACGCGCGTTACTTTCATTGTTTAACCCTTTGTGATATCTATATAGATATTCAAATCGTCTTCCGGCTGTTTGTGTTTAGACGTCTTGAAACGTAATTTCTAGACCATTGTGTAGCTCAATGTGTCCTTGGAATAGACTAACCGCTATTTATTGACATTTATATGTATCGACTCCGAAGTGTATTGTTCACTTATATCTCGGTAACGTCATCGTCATTTTATAAATCATCGTCTAGATTATGGCCCTAGAATTGGAATACGATTTTACTTATATAAAATTGTATCATTTGTTTTTCATTAACCTTCTCGCTCCCGGAGTGTAGCATGTTAATGTTCCATTCTTTTCTTGCTATGTTTTGTGTTTTTGACAATCGTGGCACCAAGGAGAATTGCCTACATTGCATTTTGGAATCTAAATTATGAACGTCTTTCACCGTCTTGCTTCCAAAATTTCGTGTTGAATACCTTGAAGCATTTTCTGTCGTTCATCATGCTATATTTTATTTGATGCTCATTACGAGATTTATTTTTCGTTGTTATAAAATCCACAAGACATGTGTGTATATATGTATATATTTTGAGCCGTTAGGAAGTGTCGAAAAATACACTTTATGCAGAAACTGTAGGGGCAGTATAAACAGGTCAAAACTTAAAAGTAAAACCTACGTTTTTAAAATAAAACAGTCAAACATGCACATAACTTGCAGGGGTATTTTGGTCATTTTACATTGGTTTTCAGGTCTCGGGTAAAACTAGAAAGTCGTCTGAAATGTCGTTTTGCATCAAAATGCTTTAGACTCTGAGTCTTGGAGATGTCGTTTATCGGGTCAATTAATCGGCTCATATTTAAAAGTTAAATCTGATAGAAAATTCAGAACATGAGTTTTAAATGTTTCTAAGCTGTTTTGATTTCATTTGAGATCGTAAAATTTTAACAAATATTATTTTACAACTAACGAATACTAGTTGCATGTGAAATATTTAAAAATAAAAACAGTACAGGATTAGCAATTACCGGATTAATGGTGTAATTTAAAAACGAATAACATACTTTCTTAAAAGCATGTTGTGTCGAGTATCTTACAAAGAATACACATGTGGATTGTTTTATTCTTTTCATATATATGACTCATTTGTCATCCGATGTTATTTTATTTTCGTTTTCTTCTAACCTTCCACTGATTTGAGTTGAGTTTTGAAGTTTTGCCTTCACATTCTTCGTTAACATTCTTATCGCGTATCTCATGACGTTTTCGTCTAAACCTTATAACCCTTTGAAAACTTAACAACTTGTAACCATTTCATTGGTTGTTTTATGAGCTACTATTTGCCACTTTTTGCAAAACTTTGACTACTTTATACGTTGTCATAATGTCATATTATAAATAAATCTGATATTGTGCTACGATTATTTTCACCAATTATTTTTACTTTGGTCTTATAAAATACTTTTCGTAAGATTAAAAGTTGCTTATTAAGTATCTCACAAATTACTTGTATCCTATAAATTTACAAACTATTTTTAAATTCCATTTTACAAATGGCATGGTTTATATAAAGATAAGAAACGTAATACTTTTCGACGAAACGGAGCACTGCATTGCTAGCCCTAAATTATACATGGCCTGATCACCTATGTCTAATTTAGAAGGAGCCATGCTAGGCTGAATAGTAGTCACCTTATAAATGTTGATAATAATCAACTTTTTACTTGTATTTATGATAAAGATAAATAAAATGAAATAAAGTGAAAAGAAGTTTTGAAAACCTTCATATCTTATGCAAGTAGCACAATTTCTATCCATCCGCATATGTTTTCTTACCTTTTCTGGAACGAATTACGCGCTTACGAATACGTTTTTACTCGACAATCGTTTTTTTCACTTGTTATTTCATTTTGTCTTATAACTGATTTCTTTTGACCGTTCGTTTAATTACTGACTGTTGATAAATGACTTGAAAGTCTCGATGTTTTATCCTTCCTTCTCGTCCAATCTTCTTTATGCGACTGGGTAGATCTTTGGAATGTCTCCGCACGTGAATAATGAATTATCACTAGATTGATTTCCGTATATCCGGGATGACGTCCGTCACACTCGTTTGTCTCGAAACCCACTCTTGTGAACCGTGCTTTGACTTCTCTCTTTAAACACTAACATCGTTCATTTGATTTGTTTTAATTACAAGTGATTATTAGAAATTTTATTTTATTAAAAAAAATTTTTGTATGGATCTTATTTCCGATCATGTATCGACCACCGCTAAGTTAACGAGCTGATATTGGTGAACCATCAACCGCACTAACCAAATTTGACAACTTGTTTAATCTATTATTTCTTATCGTCTTACCATCAACGCCTTTATCTTATTATTCTCTTTAAGAATTTATACGACATTTGCTTCGTCCCCTTTTGTACCATTGATTTCGTACTAATTGTTGACTATTATTTCCATTCGTATTCGTTTGTTATCTTGTCACATTTTGAAAACCCGAATGTAACCCATATTTATTTTGGAATGATAAACACCTTTATGTATTCCTACAAAGTATTATAAATTTTTTTTTTATGGAACTTGTCTACATTTTCTAATGATTTTCAATCATCGAAATAACCATCAGTATGAGTTTAATTAATAAATTTACGTCATTCCTTCAAAGTTTCTTAAGACGACCAAATAAATTTTCAAACTATTTTACTTCTAATTTTGATGTATCATCTTTATCGAGAAAGTACCTCAACTGAGTTTTAAGGTAATACCAAATCCGGGACGGATAATTGTGACAAATGTTATTTTAATGATAATGTATAATTTATTCTTCGCTCTCATTTTCCTACTCGATGACAAACGGCATAAATCTGTATTTGATATATATGTTTGACTTTTGCTTTTAGATACTTATGTGGCATGTGATCTAGTCGAATGATCGTAAGTTGTGAGAACTTCAGACCGCATTGTCCAATGACGTCCGATCATGGAGAACGTGTACCATATAATATCTTTTTACTTTCTTTGGAACTTAGACGATGACTTGCCTGTTTTTCACTCTTCACTGTTAGATTGAAGACTATCGTATGCGAACTAAGCGCCGGGACGTCGCTTCCTAAAGGAGTGGATGATATAACAACCCGAAAATTTTGACCAAAGTTTAAATTAAGATTTTTCGAACATTTACGAAACTTGTTATTTATTTTCGATAATTTAACGAAGATCGTGTTAGCTAAAATTCAAATTTATTTTGAATGTTTTCTTTTAGTTTATGAACTGAGAAATTTAAAATTTTTACGTTTACGTTTCGTAAAATTAAATATTTATTTTAATTACTTGTAATATTTATCGACGTTTTAAACGACGGACTGAGCAAAATTAATAAAAATAATAGTTGAAACGATCCAAAACTAAAACTTTGAAAATATATGAAGGAATAGTATTTTTATTATATCCTAAAACGTTGCTAATAACGTGAGTAATAAAATTTACATTTTATTTTTACGGTAAAATCTAACCGAAATATCTATAAATAATTAAACGAGCAATTAAATAAATAATAGCAAATGTTTTCGAAACTCGACAAAGTAAGGACTCATATTTATTGGAAAAATGATTTTAAAAACGATGGCGCAAGTCTCGTGTCTTGAATCGTCCGTTAAGTCGTCCAAACGAGCCTCGAAGGCTTACTTTACGAAAGTAAATAAAGTATTTACGAAATTTACCCTATACTATCCACTACTTGCCATTTTAATTTTAATGATAGAATATAAATAAGGTTTTAACCTTATTTCTCTCATTTCTCTCAAAACCAAAAACACACTTAACCTAAAAATATAAACACACTCTCTCTCTCAAAATCTGGCCACCAGCCGCCGCTATGCAGCCGCTGCCGCCGGAGAATTTTCCGGCGAAGTAATCTTCTTCTCCGATGGGTTTTTTTCAAGCAAATCACCGCACCTCTCCAACCCTAGAACCCTACTCCGCTGTCTCCCCATTACCGCCGCTGTGATGGAATTTTCCGGCGGACCACCATTATTTCCGGCGTATATGTATTAAACCCAAGACACCCCCTTGTTCCAACACCCCTAAAATCACATCCTCCTCGTTGTCATCCCCAAACCGCCACTTATTCGCGCCGCCACAGCCTTGTGGTGATGTGTGGGTGATGGATCTATGATAATAACACATAGATTAACCTTAAAAACCCCAAAAACCTTTTGATCTTATCCCGATCTATGCATGCAAGATGGTTACATCAAGATTAGACAAGATGGGTTATTTATTATTTTTATATATTGTTGTTGTTCTTGGCCGCGGATTTGATCGGAAAAAGGGCAGTCCGCCGCCCAACCACCGTCGTGGTGGCGGTCGGACGTCGTCACAGCAGCCACAGCCGCACCATGGTGGTGTCGGGCTTGTGGTGGTGATGCTCCTGGACTTGTTTTAGTTGATTGTTTGTTATTTTGGGTGTAAGATCTATATGTATACTTGTATTTGTATTTGTATTTTTATTATTTTTTTTATTTTTTTTATTTAATAATGAAATGATAAATACAAAGTTTAATGAATAAGAACATAAATAAAATTATAACCATTTATATAATAAGTTTATTTTTATTTTTAATTAGGTTAAAAGTGATATATGAAATAAATAAATAAATAAATAAAAGAAATAACAATAGTGGGATGTATGAAAATACATATTTTGAGGATACAATAATAATTATTATTATTAATAATAATTAGGGTATAATAAAATATAGAATGTAAGATTCTGAAAATATTATAATAATAATAATTATTATTATTTGATAAAATGAGATATATAATTAGTTGAGGACTTATAAAAAAAATAATAAATAAATACATATTTAAAAGAGTGTTGTTATTAATATTATTATTAATAAATGGTATATTAAAATATAAAATTATTTAATGATATATGGAAAGTAGTTAAAATATTGATGGGGATATTTAATATATTAATTAAGGTATTGATTAAAAATTGAAAGTAATTAATTAAGGAGAAATGGAAAGTAATTAAAATATTAATGGTGGAAATATATAATTAATATAATAATTATATTATTAAGAATACCTTAATTAGAATATTGATTGAGAAAAATATTAATTGGGTATTGATTGAGACAAAGTAGGAAAAATTATGTATTTTATATACATGGAAAATGTTATAAAAACGGCAAGGTCATGCCGAAATTTTCTAAAAATGTATACTTTTATAAAAGAAATAGTTAACGAATAACTACGTTATAAAATAATTTTTGAAAAGTATTATTTTAGTTAATATGACATGTAACGTTATATATGATAAATAAATTTTAATGAGTTATATAATGATTTTTGAACGAGTGTCGAATTATATATAAATAATTTTGTATACACTATTATTTCTAAAGAATTATGTATATAATTTAAAGAAATACAATTTTAAATGTTTGTTCTAATAACTTACGACATGATATATGTGCGTCATTTCACATATAAAATATATACCGAATATATTATATGATTTATTTTATCATTTTATTTTATTTGGCCAACCACCAAAGTTTTACGAGTTAAATTTTATTAATTTATTTTGTGTCGAGTTGATGTAACCATCCATCGGGAAAACACCAAAACATAAACCTCACCAAACGATTGGAGCATATCTGTGGAATTAGTTACAACCGCGGAAAGATATTTGTTGACGCTACATGATTATTTATTATGGAGTATTACGACTATTGGAATCAAGCCGTATATATTATGTGATGCTGTGTGGTGTGATACTTATATTCTGCTGATATCTGCATTTAAGGTGAGTCTATAGCCTCGCTTTATACTAGTTATTAAATGATTTTAAACCCGCGAGGGGGAATACATGTTTTTATAAACTTAGAACACAAGATTTTTATGGTATGCTTTGTCCCTCTATGAATGGACCCGTGGTTGCCTTTAAATTGCATTAAGTGATTGCCTTTGTTAAAACCTCAATTATGGACCGTTAATTAACCTATGATGGGTTAACCGCTAGTACAATTAATAGATCTATGGGGGAAGCCGCCCCGGTTCAGTTTTTGTGGACTTGTCATAGAAGCTTAGGCCCGACCTCCACACTGTTTGAGCATATTGTATTGAGAAGTCAGGTATACGGCAATGTACCAATAATCTAGAGGTAACGACAATTAATAAATCTCTCGTCTTATTAGACTGATATGGGAGTGTTTAAGGGCTCGGTTCCATGAGCTTATTGCAATTTATGCTATATACAATTATCATTGTTGATGCAAATTATTATTTGATGCTTATAAGCATGCCACAAACTTATAATCTTTGCTTGTGTTCAAATTGATTTCATAAACCTATAGATTCACTCGGCATTTTTGCTGATTGTTTTACTCACATGTATTTCAGGTAATCAAGAAGTGGAAGCTTGGAGGTCACGGGGAATGAAGTTGTGCACTGCTTTTGTTGTTCAAACTCTTTGATTTATTTATCGTTCCATTTTTAAAACAAACCAATATGTTGTTTTAACTTATCTTTTGGTAACGATTACTTGGGACTACGCTACTCTGACAAATGTTTTAGGAACGATAAATCTAAAACGTCTCTTTTCGAGTCGTTCTTTATAAATTATGTGTTGTTGTATCATTGTTTAGCACCCAAAGATGTATTCCGCCGCGTGTAAAATTTGGGGGTGTTAAACTCTATTCGTTTCACATCTAGAGACATGTCAAGACACCAGTCAAGACACGTGTCATGCTTATATTTCCAAGACACGAGTCAAGATACATGACTCACGTCAAATTCTGGAACATCCCTATGAAATTCAGGGTACCCTCCGAAGGGTATACCTATCTCGTTGTGACATGCATTAATCAGGCCACAAGAATTTCAGTACCAGCACTGGCATATCAGTGAGAACTATCACAATTGCTCGATTGACACTTTCATTTCTTGCACCCATATTTCATATATATTCATGACCATAAAGGACGCCATTCGTATTCTCCATGTATACGAAGGTTTCCCTTCAGCCTACTGAGGAGATCCAAGCTGCTAAGGCATTACCTCGGACATACACGAGTTGAATTTAATCCTAATAATGGACTACGAACAGCACACCCTGCTACGATTCATGATTTTGTACAGTAATGTTCAGGATCCAGAATATTTTCAGCATGATTTTCCATCAGGAAAATCTGTACAAATTATTTATGCTTTACAAGCACGTGGGTTGTTAGTTGTTACTGCTAAAATATTATAGTTGTCAGTTAAGACACGACCCCTTAAGTCCTTTTACGCATAACCAACGAATTATTCCAAAATTTTCCCTTATACTCCAGAAGAACCTTCAAGGAGAAGGACGGTAACATGATATTATGTGTCGACTATCGTTGATTTAAACAAATCGCCATTCATAACCGTTATTCTCCTTCACGTATTGACAAGATCGGATTCATTTAGGGTGTTAAGCACTTTCCAAGATCGGATTCATGATCATGCTGCCAACAATGACGAGTGAAAGAGCAGGACATGTCCATGACTGCTATTCGTATGTGACTCGGTCATGCTAGATTCATGATTTTGTATTAGTCTCATAAGTTGTCCAGCAGTATTATGGACTTAATAAACTGACTTTCCATGAACTCATAAACGAATTCATCAGTGTTTCCATCTATGACAACCTAACCGTCTCTAAAGTTTAGAAAAGAGCAGGAAGATCATATTTGCACTATGTTGCAAATTCTACGACAGGAGAAATTTCACCCTGAAATTTTTCAATATAAATTCTGGTTGATTGCAGTGACACGCTAAATCACATGGATTCTCACGGTTAATCTTAACATGACTCAGATTATGCGTAAAGGTGAGAACCCTACACTACGTTAGGAGTTAAAAGAAAATCCCACACTAAGAAAAGTCTAATTTCGAAGACTCATAGTTTCGTAAATTTCTATGTATCAGGTTTCTACGAAGCAAGATATAATTACGTTCATATCTAAGTACCTGAC
This sequence comes from Glebionis coronaria, assembly GCA_025667525.1. Lineage (NCBI taxonomy): Eukaryota > Viridiplantae > Streptophyta > Magnoliopsida > Asterales > Asteraceae > Glebionis > Glebionis coronaria. The sequence goes on along the minus strand of JANFOE010002587.1, from coordinate 71,336 downwards.
ATACCAACAAGCTAAAATAGAACACCAACTGACTAGGATGTCTTCCATCATCGGGAAAAGGTGAACAGAAATAGGACAAGATCTCCATGGATTTTGGATTACCAGATTCGCGCAAACTCAGAAAGAAGCATAATGCTATCTGGGTTATTGCTGATACTTTAATCAAGTTTGTAGAATCCTTACATCTGCAAGGATTTCAGAACCAACATATTGATCGGACATGTTCCAGCCAAGGCTCATCTGATCACTTGGTAATCCGTCAGCTATCGGGTCAGACAAAGGTTCGCATTTGTGCTCCTTATTTACGTTCACGTTCTTGTTCTAATTTCACGACTTGCTTTCACGCTCACGTTCATGACACTATTCACGTTCATGATCGTATCTTGGCTTACGATTTTACGTTCATCTTCGTTCTGGGAAGTTTTGCAAGAACTTGAGAGACCAGACTCAAGTTAAGTATAACTCTCTATCCTTAGATAGACGTTTCACGTCTCACCTTGTAGCGTTTGATGTTACCGTAGTTGTATTACATATTCACAATATGTTTCGCATGTCATGTTCATTCCACGTTCCTCATATCACGTTCACGATATGTTACACATATCATGGATCACGATATGTTTGGTCATACTACACTCACCATATCTCCACGTATCACGTTCAAAATTTTTCACGTATCATGTTTAAAATTTTTCACGTACTACGTTTCAATATGCCTCGCGCATCTTTGCTAAGTATCAGTTAGGTTAGATTATTTTTCATCGTAATGTTTTAGTTCCCCTTTCATGTTATTTATGTTATCTTACGTAGATGACAATGAACTCTTCGTGTTTTCAAGTAAAGTTCAGAGGGAAACCACTTGGAAACGGACAAGTTCATCCGGACTTCTTATACGTTTTTTGTTTCTCTTATCGATTAGATATGTCATTTCAGTCACGTCACGCTCCATGTCCTTTCGAGACATGTCACGTTCCACGTTCCTTTCAAGCACGTTACCTCCACGTCCTTTAATGTAGAGATTTTTACTAGTTGAAAAGTTCGTTTCTCGGTATCTTCTCGAATTGATTTCCGGTTAATTGTGTGAGATTAGTTGTTCTTGGTGAATCAATAATATTTTTGGTTTGGTAAAATAAACGTGCAAGACTTTAAAATAAAGGAGGGGTAATTAAAACTAAAACTAGTTGAAACGTAAACGGTGCAATATTTAAAACTTTTAAAAATAATTGACGAGAAATTAAATGACGTAAAATTAAAACTTGCAAACTTAAAAATAAAACTAAGACAAAACAAGTTTAAAATAGCATTAAGTAAAAAGGCGGGAAAAATCAAATTTGAATTTTGAAAATGAAAACAAGACATAAAACTAAAAATCCATCGGAATCCTCCGATCGGAATACCGATCGGAATGTTGTACCCATCGGAATGTTGTCACGACAAAACCATCGGAATAACAACTCTCAGATCGGAATACCCCATCGGAATCTTCTGTCGGAATACAAGAAAAAGATCATCCATTGGAATATATATAAAAACTAAAAGCATCGGAATAACATTAAAAGGACAAACCATCGGAATATCTCATTGTAATCCCATCGGAATGCAAGCTATCGGAATATGGCTGTCCAGAATTGGATAGCATTTCGTCGCAATACAAACCTAAACACCATCGCAATCCAGATCGCAATGTGCGATCGGAATCATGATCGGAATAGGGGGATGAAAACATAAGCCATCGCAAAGTAGAACCCTTGTAGGGTTATTGCGATGGACACAAACAAATGATCGGAATGTGTAACTCCCCAATATTGCGATGGAACTGAATTTTGCAATAAGCACAAGTTTAATAAGCTAAGACTAATAAGCATGTACCGAAACTAGATAAATGAGAATAAGGTGAACACAATAAGCTAAAATTCAAAACCTTTCACGACACAAAATAAATAAACTTTGTAAAAAGACTAAAACTTTTTATGAAAACCTAAAACAATAAGCTAGACACAAATTAAGCCAATAAGCATGTCAAGCTCAAAGCTTGATTCGTAGGAAACTTAGATTAACCAAAAGATAAACCTTTTCATGAATCAAACATAAAACTTAAACAAATCGAGTAAAGAATTTCGGATTAAGCACAAGTAAAGAGCTAGGAAAAGTAGAATAAGAATAAGCTTAGAACAAGAATTAAAACTATTAAAAGTAAAGTTTTTGATTAAAAACAAGAAAGGAAGATAAAAGATTGGGATCCTAGTGAGAGAAACTGTCACTTTCTCTCTCTAGAATCACCTACAAAAATGAAAGGAAAACTAAACTAACTAAAACTAACCGACCCTCCTAAATGAGTTTAGGAGGGTATTTATAGGAAATGGGGAGGTGCATGTGTTGCCTCCTCTTTCTTTCTTTCTTCACATCTTCTCGTCTTTTAAGTTCTTCGACTTTATCGACTTTGTCTCGGGATTAATTAAACTCGTCTTATAATTTCTTTATTTATTAGACTCGAGTTCTTCGGCTTTATTAAACTTCCGTCTTTTAGACTTGTTCTTCGATAAATCTTCAAAATAGGCCTTGGACTTCCGTTCTTTTTGTATTCTTGATCTCTTGACTTCGTCTTTTCGTCGTTTTCTTCGATAAAAGCCTGTGAAAGCCCGTGTTTTCTCCCCTTTTCACATTTTGGTCCTAAATCACGACAAAAACACAAACCACGCATAATTCCGACATTTACGACATAAAATACACGTTTTGGCTTGGTTATTATTGTAATTAAGTGGTAAAAAGATGGGTGTTTTCACACCTATCAAATCCCCTACACTTGACCATTGCAATGTCCTCATGCAATGCATTAGTTACAAAGCTCGATTACATTTTTCATCATAATCAATCCACGTTGGCCTTTATTAAAGAGATAGAAAATTATAAACATTCAAAGTAAAGAAATCAAAAACATACCTTAGGGTTTTGGAAATGTCATGAATGATCATCATCCTCAAGTTTTCACTTTCTCCAAACCAAGCTTAAAAACGAGATCATTGTTATTATAAGTTAGCAAACTACCACGAACTCATGTGGGCCAATTATTCACTTAGACTCCCTTATTCCTAGGTGTATCTCTTATATTTTATTGTTGTCTTGAATGATCACGAGGATGCATTGTTTGACTTATTTCGATAGTTATTTAGGCTGAAAATAAAGTGAACGATTTAATCAATAGTTAGCTAAAGGACAAAATCTTTTAAAACTGCTTCTCGGGACCTCAAAAAAGTTCATATCTTGGCATAACTCGCTTCGCGATTTGAGACCTTTCTCGGACCGATATTTGGCAGCGACTTCATACTTCAAATCTTGAGAGACGTTCATGAAATAATGGTCTTCTCTTCATAATAGGAATTTCTTCACTTGAAATTTTGAGAGATTCTTCATACATGGACCACGACTTCTTCATTTTTCTCCAATCATTACTTTGGACTTTGATATACAACGATCCGCCTCCTTTTAGGACTTGGATCTATTTATCCTCATACCTTGCTAGGGTCTTTTCGGATAGACTTCTCCATGACTTTTGGGGAGTATTTGCTTTTCGTCGTGTGTCTCGATCCTTCATATTGATTTTCGATAAATGATTCTTCACATCACTTGGGATCTTTAGCAACAAAATGTAGCCCTCATGCCTTGTTAGGGCCTTTTCGAACTCGCCAATTTTCGCATCCCGCTTTAATAAGTTATGCCTTGGCTACGAACTCTAATCCATACCGAGCAACTTTTAAACGATCTTGGGCTAGAAGCTAAGTAACTTTTCAAATCATACAACCTTATTTATTGCAGATAGATTTATTAGCAAGCGATGGGAGAATAGGCTTATAATTAACTCACATAAATTCCTGAAAGAATACCAAACTTATAATTGACTCTATCATCTCTCGTTCTCCACAGTTTAAAATCTCAAGGAATGAGACTCGTGGATGCTTAGCCTATTAAATCAAAGATTTGGGTTTTCGAGTCGTCTATAGGATCTTGCAACTTCTTAGACTTTTTCAAGTTTAGAAATCGCATTTTAAAGTTCCCTTGATAAACGACTCTCTAGGATCAATAATAGGAACTTGCGAAAAGTTCTTGTTCTTAAACCGTGAGAGTTAAGACTTTCGCGTTTTATAGCTCCCTACATAAAAGCCTAGCAAAACTTGACTTAAACACGTTAAGGATACTAGCTAGAGTAAACTTAGACAAGTAAACTCAGGTTGAGTCAAACGATTCACAACGTTTGAAAATTAAAACCACTTTATTAAAAATTTATTCTAATAAGGAAAGAAAATAACTATACAAAGGTAAAAACAACTATACAACTAGGCCAAAATAGATTAATAATTTTGAAAAATGTCGAAAAATCAAATTTTCCGGTTAAAATGAGGACAAATACAAGGAAAAGGCCACTTAACTTCGATAGAAGTCCCCCTACACTTAATATAAACATTGTCCTCAATGTTTAAGCATGTGGGAGTAAACTCCCCTACACTTAGGACATTGTGCACTTTGTTTAAATCTCGCTAAGGAAGAGACAACTAAAGAGATTCCTATTTTAATATTGAGAAATATAGAATAGTTAATCGAAAAGAGTTTAGGATAGAACCGGGAAGAAGGGAACACGGAATCACGATTCGTCAAAAGTCATCAAGAGTGTGTCTTTGAAGGTCTAATCCCTGCATATGATAAGAAAGAGAACAAGAAACACCACGGGGCTCCCCCTACACTTATGGTGAAAACAGATAAAGATAGATAATCGGGTTGCCTCCCGAAGAGCGCTTGTTTTTGTTAACCGAGTCGCGAGCCTGACTCGTCCCCGAATTAAATGGTCCATGGGGAAGCCTCGAATGTAATACCGGAATCAAAGACCTTGTCCTCGTTCCCGGAGGACATCAACAAAGGAGAGGCGGGGGGGATAAGTCTTGAATGGGAGAAAAACCCTTTCGACATACGAGAAGTATGTGAATTCAAGATCCACGGGAGGTGGGGTGGGTAAAGTAAGCACATTGTCATCCCCCAAAGACAATGGATGTTGAGCACTCGGCAAAGCCGTGAGGGTATCAATTATAGAATTGTTATTGTCACCTCCCGGGTCAAAGCACTCATCCTCATTTCCCGGTATGAAACGAGGAGAGTAAAAGTGATACATCACCCGCTTGGGTGTGCACGTGGTAGGATGAGGTGGCAATATAATATGAGAAGTATGAGAACAATTACCTTCCACCTGCGTCCCTTTTTCAGTAGATTCACGTCTTTCCACCTCTGGGATAGAAGGAGGTATGGCTAACAAGGTTTTCTCATTAATAGCAAGAGAAGCAGCGCTATCAATGTCCTCAATCCCTTCGTCAAAGAGCGGATTCACCTCACTAGATATGTAGGCGTCATCAAAATCAAATAAAGGGTTCGAATAAATCTTGAAAGTTTCATGCAGAACGTCTTCATCGGATAGTGACTCGTCATTACTAGAAGTAAAATCATCATCTTGATTGAAAAGAGGATTAGAGAAAGCCAAAGAATCATCTCCCACAGTGTTGGTGGAAGGAACATCATCATTAAGAGCGACCTCATCCGTAAGCTCCTCAAAAGTTAGCACATCACAAACCTCATCAAAGAATTTATCAAGACCGAAATCACTAATCTCACTCGAAGTATCACAATCCTTAGAGGCGTTGGGGAAATTAAGAGAGGGAAGTACAATTTCACTAGGACATTGAGCAACTAGATCATACCAAGAAATAGTATTCTCATCGTCATCATCATCATAATGGTATTGACGCACAAGAGGAGGGGTAGAATCACTAAGATTAGAAACTTGCTCTTGTTGCTGTCGCTTCTCCTCGTCCCTAATTTCTTTAAGCAGAACAACGGCTTCTTGAAGTTGCAAAACAATGGAGTGTGTTTCTTCATTCAAAGTAGTGAGTTGTTGAATTCTCTGAGAGGATTGATGATTAAGGTTGTGATGTGGGGGCTCAAAGTGTTGAAAACCTGAATTATAGCAAGGTTGTGGCTCATAGTTGTTCATCGGTTGAGAAGAATTAGAAACCGGGTTTGGTTCATAATAATCCATAGGTGAAGAAAACTGAGGATCCGGATTTTGCTCATAATAATTCATTGGTTGACAATAATAGGTATCGTGAGGGCCCCCACAATTGTTGCAAAACTGGTATGGAGAAAAATCAGGTGCGTCTTGTGGATAGCTATTATCATTGTCATAATTGTACCCCGGTTCTTGCCCGTGTCCATACGGGTATTGAACCGGGCACGAAACATGCCAATGAGAATCGCTTCCACAATAGATGCACGGGGGAACAGGAGGAGGTGGGTTTAAAAAGGACGAATTAATCGAGTTGCACAAAGGACAAAATCCGAATAGAAATTACGTATTGTCGATATCGTTACCGCACCGCTCACATGTACACCTTTGACAAGAGTTGTTCCCAGATAATTGTTTCCCACACCGGACGCAATGGACATAAAAATCCACAAAGAAAGATAGATAAGCAAGAAGAATATTTTTGGTGCAAAACTTTGAAAAAGAAATGCTTTTTATGATTTTTCAAATGTTTTTGGGATTTTTGAAAATGTTTGAACAGAAAAATAACGTTCACAAGTGAACGGGTCCCAAAAGCCAACGCGTCTCTCACAAAAAAATCTTTGATCCTCACGAAAAGAGCCGGCAGCGGCGCCATTTTAATGTAGAGATTTTTACTAGTTGAAAAGTTCGTTTCTCGGTATCTTCTCGAATTGATTTCCGGTTAATTGTGTGAGATTAGTTGTTCTTGGTGAATCAATAATATTTTTGGTTTGGTAAAATAAATGTGCAAGACTTTAAAATAAAGGAGGGGTAATTAAAACTAAAACTAGTTGAAACGTAAACGGTGCAATATTTTTTAAAAATAATTGACGAGAAATTAAATGACGTAAAATTAAAACTTGCAAACTTAAAAATAAAACTAAGACAAAACAAGTTTAAAATAACATTAAGTAAAAAGGCGTGAAAAATTAAACTTGAATTTTGAAAATGAAAACAAGACATAAAACTACAAATCCATCGGAATCCTCCGATCGGAATACCGATCGGAATGTTGTACCCATCAGAATGTTGTCACGACAAAACCATCGGAATAACAACTCTCAGATCGGAATACCCCATCGGAATCTTCTGTCGGAATACTAGATCAGAATACAAGAAAAAGATCATCCATTGGAATATATATAAAAACTAAAAGCATCAGAATAACATTAAAAGGACAAACCATCGGAATATCTCATCGTAATCCCATCGGAATGCAAGCTATCGGAATATGGCTGTCCAAAATTGGACAGCATTCCGTCGCAATACAAACCTAAACATCGTCGCAATCCAGATCGCAATGTGCGATCGGAATCATGATCGGAATAGGGGGATGAAAACATAAGCCATCGCAAAGTAGAACCCTTGTAGGGTTATTGCGATGGACACAAACAAATGATCGGAATGTGTAGCTCCCCAATATTGCGATGGAACTGAATTTTGCAATAAGCACAAGTTTAATAAGCTAAGACTAATAAGCATGTACCGAAACTAGATAAATGAGAATAAGGTGAACACAATAAGCTAAAATTCAAAACCTTTCACGACACAAAATAAATAAACTTTGTAAAAAGACTAAAACTTTTTATGAAAACCTAAAACAATAAGCTAGACACAAATTAAGCCAATAAGCATGTCAAGCTCAAAGCTTGATTCGTAGGAAACTTAGATTAACCAAAAGATAAACCTTTTCATGAATCAAACATAAAACTTAAACAAATCGAGTAAAGAATTTCGGATTAAGCACAAGTAAAGAGCTAGGAAAAGTAGAATAAGAATAAGCTTAGAACAAGAATTAAAACTATTAAAAGTAAAGTTTTTGATTAAAAACAAGAAAGGAAGATAAAAGATTGGGATCCTAGTGAGAGAAACTGTCACTTTCTCTCTCTAGAATCACCGACAAAAATGAAAGGAAATTTAAACTAACTAAAACTAACCGACCCTCCTAAATGAGTTTAGGAGGGTATTTATAGGAAATGGGGAGGTGCATGTGTTGCCTCCTCTTTCTTTCTTTCTTCACGTCTTCTCGTCTTTTAAGTTCTTCGACTTTATCGACTTTGTCTCGGGATTAATTAAACTCGTCTTATAATTTCTTTATTTATTAGACTCGAGTTCTTTGGCTTTATTAAACTTCCGTCTTTTAGACTTGTTCTTCGATAAATCTTCAGAATAGGCCTTGGACTTCCGTTCTTTTTGCATTCTTGATCTCTTGACTTCGTCTTTTTGTCGTTTTCTTCGATAAAAGCCTGTGAAAGTCCGTGTTTTCTCCCCTTTTCACATTTTGGTCCTAAATCACGACAAAAACACAAACCACGCATAATTCCGACATTTACGACATAAAATACACGTTTTGGCTTGGTTATTATTGTAATTAAGTGGTAAAAAGATGGGTGTTTTCACACCTATCATCCTTTATCTTTTATACCATCCCAGTTTGATTCGGGTATGTTACGCTTCCAGTTACGTTATCTATAATTCGGGGACAAATTATTCTTTTTAGGGGGGAAGAGTTGTAAAACCCGCATGCTTTTACCATGAACAGTACACTAATAATCGTACGTACAAGATTAAAACGTTCCTTATATAACATGAACACGTATCACGAATATCAATTACAAGAATTACGTACGTGTTATTACACGATAAGCATTAAATATGTGCTTGTACACGATAATTAATAACAATAATAATTATAATCACCAACATAAAATCATGAACATGAGATCACGAACAGATAATTATGTACTTACATATATTATTAATACGATGAATGTCGTTACGTACAAGTAAATATAATAACGTGAATAATTAATAATTACGTAACACGTAAACACGAATAATTAACACGATTATTCTTTGTATATTAAATCAAACACGGTAAGTCATTACGTACATAATAGTTACGTTTAAACGTATAAATATAACAAGGGGAAAATTCACGACAGTTTAAAACACGACTACGTGTATCTTATAACAAATCGCGAAAATAAATAATAAGGCAAGCAAGGGAGTTTGGGCTGGCGGTTTGGACTAAGGAAAAGAGAGGAAGTGGGCTCAAGGCCCACTTGGTCAAACCGTGTTTTACCAAAACATACGGGGGGGGGGGGGGGGGGGGGCTTTTTATTTTGGGACAAATTATATCAAACATTACAAACCCTAAATCAATATAAACAGCCGTATGTTTTTTCTTCTTTGCCTCCTTTGCTGCCGACGGGTAAACACCAAGAAACAAGGGCAGTCGTGTTTTTAGATTCAAGTAATCAAGATGTTTGATTCTTGTTTTGTCATTCTTAAAACCCTAAACATGTAAAAAAAACCCTAATTCCATTTATATTATATGTTGTTCTTTTGATTATTGATCTTTGATTTTGAATTTTAAAAGATTAATACATGTTAAACGAGTTAAAGAATTAAGGGGGTGTCGTTTGATGTTACTGTGCTCGTATGGCCACAAACCGAGACCTTCTATTGTCTCGGTGATGATTTTGCACCACCAGCCGCAACCCTAAAAGGGGTGTTGGCTTGGTTTTGTTCTAGCAGGGGAAATAGCGGCCAAACAGGGACTGCGTTTAGGCAGGCAGTGGGAACCGAGACCCTAGTGGTCTCGGTTGGAGTTTTTAACGAGCAAGGGAACCGGCTGTTGCCGTTGGCAGCAACATAACTGCCAGGGGTAACTGGCGGCTAAGGGGGTGTTTGGATTTTGATTTTGACAGAATTAAGGGTGCGTTTGGTTGGCAGTTTAAGGGAAAATAAGGGGTTGTTTGGTTTGGCATATATATAAACACAACACGGGTTTTCACAGGTTCGGTTCGCGACACGTTTTAATAAATTAATAACACACGGTTCGATCCATGATTATTTTTTTCAAGTTTATTTAATCTTACAAGTATATAATTTTACAAGTTAATTAAATTAATTTGGCATTTTTATAATTAATTTAGTTAAAGCATGAACTTAGGTTAATTATTGTTCTGTAATAATTCATGTTTTTAACCTAAGTATGTAATTATTTATTTTACATGATTGTATTAATTAATTATTAATCATGACATATAATTAATTAATAAACATGGACTTAGGGTTAATATTATTATTTAATAATACATGATTTTAACCTAAGCATTTATTTATGTAATTTAGACTATAGTAAATTAATTATTGAACATGACTTATAATTAATTAATTATCACGACTTAGGTTATATGAATATTAATATTAATACATGTTTTAACCTAAGTATTTTATACACTTGATTTAAATAAATCATGTTATATTTAATTAAATCTTAAAACCTATAGTTTATTTAATTTACATGTATTAATTAATAAACTATATTATAATCACATGACTTATGATATTTAACCAGCAAAACCTAAGCTTATATAATTAGCTTATTTATCCAGCTAATTTATAATTATGGAAACTTTCTAGTTCAGGAAACTTACTATTTTTAGAAACTAATCTATTTTAAGCAGTAAATCTATTTTTGGAAACCTTTTATTTTTGGAAACTTTCTATTTTAGGAAACCTGCTAATTTTTTTTAAAACTTACTTATTATTACACAACAAGTATAATAATACAAGAAATACAAGTAATACTTAATCAGAATACCCAGAATACATGATAAACACATCATAACATTAAAATCAGTAAAACATGACATGAACATATTAAACAAGCTAAGACATGATATAAAACCTGTTACGTACTCAGTAATTAGAATATTTATACACGTATATTATCTATGTAGCATTAGTGAGATCGAACTAGGACTCTCTTCCGTTCGTCTTCTTCGTTCACTGGACACAAGGTACGGATTCTCCGTCCTTTCAGTATGGACATTCTTCCTTATTAGGATTTCCCCGTATGCAGCCAACTGTTTTCCTCAGTATATGTTTTATATGTTTTGAATTGCTTATGTTTAATTAGAATACCTAAAGCCATATACATGCATGACTAGTTTCACCTAGTTATGGAGGTACCATAACCATAACACTAGAGGTACCAGTGTTATGACTCCACCACGACGGAGTGATAGCTCGTGGCGTCCCTTCAGCTTTTTGCCATATTATTATTTTTATCATGTGGGGCCTATGGGTGCATCCTAGTTTACATGTTTTCAGCAGATTATTCAGGTGAATGTGGTGTGTGCCTTGCATCCTTCACAAGGAGCTGATCCCTCCTACCGAAACCAGTATATTAAATTAGAGGCAGCCCCTCTAATTTGCATGACGTGGTCACCCCTCCAAGTATGCATGTGCATTGATATTTCATGACCTATATTGGCTAATGGTTAACATGTTAAACAGTTTTCATAAGATAAACATAAGGCTTTTCAAACTATAAAACCAGTTTTATGAAGTTATACCAGGTTTTCCAGGACATATACATTTCCGCTGCTATATGTTTTACGTGCTTATATTATTGATTCCATGCTTGTATATCCGTGCACTGAGCGTTATGCTCAGCCGTTATTTTCCTTTCCATGTCCCAAAACGGCAGGTCCCCAAGGACAGACTCGAGCATTTAGAGGATGTGCATAGGATGGAAGGTGCCATAGACTTCTTTTCCTTTTGCCTTCATATAGTTATACTTGTGTAGTCTTTGTTCATTTCATTTACTTTATTTATGTTTTGGGCTTATGTTTGGGAACCGATATTTGATTCCGGTTTTCCCTATGGTCATGTATGTTTTACTACATATTACCTTGCATGCTTTGATGACACGCCATGATTACGCGTAACGGTCCACTTATCAAAGTGGGGCGTTACAATGCTTAGCCTAATAAACCAATAAAGGTCTACATGGTTAAGGATACTAGCTAGAGTGAGCTTAGATAAGCAAACTTGGGTTGAGTCAAAATATTCATGGTGGGCCTAATATGTCAAAGAAGTCTAAATTTGTTAAACCATATCCTTTATTATATTTTTTTCTCTTTTTATATATTTTTTATGAAAAATAAAAGAAGAAATATATACAATACAAATGTGTTATGAAAAATGATTAAATGAAAAAATCATGAATGCATATTTTTGGTGGCCAAAGTAAATCAAAAATTTGAAAAATGTTTGAAAAATTAATTTCCTAGTTATCATGAAGTCAAAGCAATGGTCTAGGTAAGGTCACTTCGATAGAAGAAGTCTCCCCTACACTTAAGATAAATATTGTCCGAAAATTTCCTCCATTTTGAAAACCCTCATAATGTAAAAATCCTTGATTTTGAAAGGTTCCTTGATTATAGCCTTGAAAATTATCATTATTTTGAAAACCTTCATTGTTTGAAAATCCTTGGTTTTGGTATGGATCAATAAAGGTTTGATCATGAAATGATGGTGACGGTCGTGATGAAAAACCGTAATATCCCATATAGTCATTACAAGTGTAGTCCATTTGAGGGTTAGGTCGAAAATTAGGGTTCTCGGTTCCATTGTAAGCATAACCCTCCCCATAATAGCCATTGTTTTGATCACATAAATAAGTATCGTGTGGACCACCACAATTCGAGCAAGGCGAATAATTAGCGTTGACGGATGGTTGTTTCAAAATTTCCAACATGGAACGAGTATCCATGTGTAACAAGGTGGCCGAATGTATATACAAGTGAATGACATTTAAAAGCTTCATCGGGGAAGGAAGTAATACACCAAAGGTGGTATGGTTACACACGTGCGAGTACACGTGTAAGTAAACTCGAGGAGTGAGAGATGAGCTCTCGGTCGACTTTTGAAGGAGAAGAGATTATCTCGCTCGAGGTTCAATAATTAATATCTACAAGAAAATATAATATATGTAATAATAATTCGGTGGCACACCACTCACCACTATCACTCTTGAAAGACCCACAAGGAAGCGGAGAAACGAGGCGGCGCGTAGCACTTAAGAGCCTGCTTCTTTAGAATGTGAAATACACTCGCCTTATTCCCCCCACACAGTGGCCTCTTTCTCAAGATAAAGTAGATTGCAGTATTTATCTATTGTGCCTTAATTAAATTTGATCGATACACGTGTCAAGTACCAGAACGCTCCCGTAGACGGTGTATTGTAAAATCAATACTTATGGAAGTATGTGTATTAAGTGTTCGTATACGTATATGTATCTACATATAATAATATCAAAAATATTTTTGTATTTATTTGATTTTTTAAGAAAAATACTATATGTACGTAAAAACGATGAAAGCCGATATAATATATATTTTTGGTGTAATCTTTTAGGAAAAAGATTACTTTTGGATTTTTTAATTTATTGGTTCAATTCTTTAGGAAAACAATTGATTTTGTAGTTTTTTTAATTTTTATATTTTTATCTTTTTGATTTTTTTATGTTTTTGATTTATAATACGTAAAAATAACGTTCATAAAGTGAACGGATCCCAAAATCCAATCGTCTCACTCGAAACCATTAATCTTCACGAAAATAACCGACAGCGGTGCCATTTAATATTTCGTTTTTAGTGTAGTTGTCTCTCGGTCTTATCGAATAGATATAACTTTTCAAGCTTGACTTAATTGTTTTTGGTAATAAAAGTTTGTTTGGTATTTTTAACTACTTGGCACACAAAGCATTTAAAATGTAAAAATAGCTATATACATATCCATACTACACAATAACACGTTACAAATATGTAACACTCTCAAATTTCATATCGGTACAGCGGAAGAGTCTTTAGAGTGTTACGGGATAGCACAATAACTCCAATCATAGACAACACATAAAAATGGTTGTACAAGGTTTAACATACATTCATTCTAAATAAAAGTTTCAAGTGTACAACAGGTCCCAAATTATACAGGTCATTAAGTTTATAAAGCATAGATCGAATGAACAACTTTATTATTATGTGGGCCATCAGAGTCGATCTCCATCCGAATTACCTTCAAGCACCTGAGATAAAAACATGCAAAAATCATATCAGCGAATGCCGAGTGAATTCATAGACTTTAATAAAACCGTTATATAAAACAATCATTGAAATCAGAACACAAGTATAAGATCAGAAGTAAGTCCTCGTATTGCTAGTCAAGCAATATAAATCAAAGCATACATCTTAAACCGTCCATGAGACCATAGCCTCAATATTACCATTATCAGTAATATTATTATCGTTATTTGCATCGTATCATATCAGATATTTAGATTACATTGGATTATGATTAGCCGCGTGACATTGTTACCTTACTATCACAAACAACGGGCCGCGAACCCGACAAACAATTTGCCCATCTAAGTTAGCATGTCGTCACAAAAATCACGCTATGTAAATCTTCTCATACATAAATTCGCTTACCAATCAGTGTGGTACGACGGGGATCAACCGTCAAGGCGCGAACTGGGGTGATCTTCCCTAAATAGTACTATCATATGCATAAGCGTCTACGAAATCCCGATAGTTCACAATTCATGCTAATGGGACTTTAAGTGACATAACCTAACTACTAATAATCCTTTACATCTCATTTATTGGGTCATAGCATCATTCGGGTCCATATCATTAAGTGATATGAGCAAATTCTTATATCAGTTAATCAACAAATCATCCTAAAACACATGGAAAATAGCTAACTTTTGTGCTATAAAGCGGAATTATGTGGTATGTTTTGTGTTTGTGCTTAAATAGGTAACATGGATACATTTTCAAGCAAACAAGAAGAAATCAAGCTTATTTGTGATGAAAAAGACAAAGAAGGATCAAAGATGACAAGATTTTGAAGATGAAGGACCTATCTTGACAACATTCCAAAGTTGAGGGACTTAAAGTTCAATTTGGTCAAAGTTAAGATCCAAGTCAAACTGTGAGAACTCGTATTTTTCTCGGTAAATAAATTATTCTTTTATTCGTACTTCTCGATTTTACAATGTTTTACTTGTTCCTCTTTACTTTTTCATACGTAAATCTTGAAATCTCAAAATTTTAATTAAATTATATTTTAATTATTTTTTTGATCATTGATAATATTTTATTCGAAATTATTTATTTTTATTTTTCCATATTTATTTACTGCGAAAACCTGAAATTTAATATCAACATTTAGACCGAGTTCTAATCTTATTCCTAATATTCAGACCAATAATTTTCAATCGAATTTTAATTTTCGTGTTAGTTCTACGAATAATATTGAATTCTTGGCTAACCGACAAGGTTAAGTCTTTAACGTATCGAATACGTGTCATTTATTATTTATCGGCATGGTATATGTCCGAAATTGACCGTAAACATTCTCGTTATGACATAAAAATATTTTTCTTGTCATTATTTAAATGGTTCGTTTTATGGATATTCTCCGTAAATTTACGATAAACTTTTAACTGGCATTCTTTTATATAACGCGTTAACATTTATTAAATAATAAGCCCTCATTTATATATCAAAATATAAATTTTCTCCGAATGTCGATGCTTTTTTTATATTGAGCGTTTATTTTTCTGTTTTACGTGTATCTTTCAAATCGCGTAACTTTTAAAATATCGGGTTTTGATAATACCCACTTTTTAATTTGTGAGACAAAATATAATAAATTACACTTGGATGATTATTAATATTAAAAGAACGCTTAACAGAAACTTTTTTTATGTAAATTGTTATATTACAAACTAATAATCTTAAAGCTAATATAATATTAGTACAAAGGCATTGAACATCATGTAGCTTATTAGCTAGCTAGCGAAAAATATGTTGGGATATAAAAGTCTCTAAAATAGAGAAACATTGTCAAGCATCGATCTTTCTAATTATTGATCATAAAATACGCGAGTTTCGAGGATGAAGCTTTTAAAAATAAGTGTGACCATTTGTAACGAATTGACACTAAACACATTCACAAATAACAATCATATTCATTAAATCATAATAGACTTCATAACAAAGTACACAAGTTATGTTAGTAATATCAACTAAATATGAGAAAACTACATTATATAATTGAAACTAACCTAATAGTTTTAAAACTCTATCCTACATTTCTTATTGCCTACGTAAGTAGGATATCTTGCTAACAAAGTAATTTAGATGTGTGACTATGTTAACTAGAAAAAGGACACGTCTAAAAACATAATTGTAAGTCATCCTTACTAAATTAAATAAATGACACCAATACATGAATACATAACTTTACTAAGCATGAGGTGTTTTTTTATATTTAAATTAGCAAACAAGTATTAGGTTCCATATATAAAATAGGAGGTTTATTATCATTTGAGAAGAAATGAAGACATCACAGAAAAGTAATACGCGAATACTTTCATTATAACTGGAGACATTAAATCTTAAGAATTGGAAAAGTTTTTATCTTGGGGCGTATGGGTTAGTAGACAACACCAACAACATGATATAAAGCGTGATAAACATGCAAATATAGGTGAAAGAGAAAGGCTGGTAATCGTATATATTGAGGTTGCGATCAAGAAAATGTTCGAGGGATCATTGTTGTGTCGCTCTTATACTTAAATTTTACGTGTTAAGGTGAGTTCATAGCCTCTTTTTACTACTTATACATTGTTTCTAAACGCGGGGTGAGATTTTACATGGTGGAACACATTCTTTTAAAACTGTATGCTATCCAGAACTTGTATGCTATCCAGAACTAGTATGCTATCCAGATCTTGTATGCTTTCCAGAACAGATTACCATTATCATTATTGCTTTTAGTTTCCATAGCCACTGAGTTTACCTACCATTTCATGCACCGTTAATTTACTTATGTTACTGATGAGATGGCATTTATCCATGATCTCATCGTTCTTTTCGGGCTTTAAATGCACAAAAATGTCATAAATATCATATATATGCTTGTGTTTGTTTACTTGTGTATTTTAGGTATGGATATCGTGAAAAAGACAAAAGATCACAAGAAACAAGAAAAACGGACACGAGAAACGAAGCCGTACAAAGAACCGGGCCCTAGTTCATGAATTATCCAACATTTACCCTTGAAGACTTGAAGATATGCAAGATTGATCCTCAAATAATGAAGAAATGACACTTAAAACCCTTGTGAAATCATAATTACAAGTTTGGTCCCTTAAGTTTGTCAAACTTGCAAAAAGGTCCTTTAACTTTGAAGAAATGGCAAAATTAGTTCCTCGTCAAATCTAATTTGTCAATTATGGTCCCTCATAAAGCCAAAGATACAATGAAGACCTTTGAAGATCAAGAAAGACCAAATTCAGTCCTTCAAATATGAAAAAATGGCAAACACAACCCTTGATATCTTTTTGGAAAAGTTTTGTGCCAAAAGTGTGAAGATAGAAACTTAAACAACAAAGGGATGCGTTTAATTGAGCTGAAAAACTAGTTATACAACATTTCCCAAAAACAAAGGACCAAAATTGCCAAGCTGAAAGTTTAAATCCCTAAACACGCGGGCAACACTTACTGTAGCGATTTTACCATGAAGAACACCCCTTTTTTACCCAGGATTAAAAAGAAGAAAACAAAGGGGAAAGTGAAATTGGTTGTTCCCACGTGTAATCAACATCATGTCAATCACATCCCACACCAAAAACCTCAATCCCCACTACCAAAAAGATACCCACACTCCCACTCTCATGACGACACCTGGCATAAGATCACAACATGGCAAGATCAACGAACCAAAGCTTTTCCTTACTCACCAAGTACTAAATAAAAGTCCCTGATTCACCAATGCAAGCTGGCAACAAGCCTAGAAGATTCTCAAGGATAATTTAGGAATTTCAGTTCTAGGGTTTATGAATAGTGCTTTGTATCCATTTGCCTATAAAAGGAGACCTCAACCTGTGAGAGTCCCTTTGTTCCAAATTTTGGCTATCAATCTTTGTAATTCCTTTTTAAGTTAAATAAAATTTGAATTTCAGAAAATTTGTGAAATCTCTTTTATGTTTATTAAAAGTTAGTGTTAGAATAGCCTAAATCTGAGTTCCACTTACATGTTTTATTGGTTTTGAAAAAAAGGTTTTAAGGATTAAAACACTTGTTTTCAGAAATCAAAAGGTTTAGTCTGTTTTTTATCTCATTTGTTTGTTTGTTCATCTTAGCAGCTTGGAAGCTGGTACTTGTTTTGCTAGTACCTCATCTCAAACAATCCAGGGCCTGGATGTAGGCCTTGGAGGTTTGCACCCTTCTCCCTTTTCATTTTCTCTTTAATTTTCTAAATATTTATGATTTTGCATGATTATTGTGGAATCTGTGTTTTGATGGTTGGATCTTGTTTATCTGGAATTGTTTGATGTTATTGAGTTGTTATTAACTTGATTTGTGGTTAAAATCTTAAATATCCTTTGAAAATTTAGGAAATCAGATAATTAAAGGGTGTTTGGGTTAACTGCATAAGCAGGTTTTGTGGTTTGTTAAGTGGTTGTTTTGAGTTGGTGATTATTGGTACTTGTTTAACTGAGATACTTGGTCACTTATTTACAGGTTTTGTGGTTTGAAACACCTAGATCCTAAATTAGGCTCTAAAATTAGATTTAATTGTTAAATTTGGTTGTGGTTTAAGGGACACCTAGATCTAATCATATACTAGGGTTAACAAGTGATTAAACCTAGTTAATTACACCAGGGAAGTAGGATTTGAGGCTTGAAACTGGATTTGTGGTCAATTAGATCAGCAAAGTGTGCATGTGTTCTTGACATTCATAACAGTAACTATAATCAGCTTTGATCTTGTTCCTTACTTTGATTTAGTGACTGATTTAAGTTTGTTTATGCTTAATCTTAGTTTATATAGCTTGTGTATGCATCTTGTTGAATTTGGAGTGCTTATTCTAGCTTAAAACTACTTAAGTGTTCATAACTGCTTATAATCAAGGTCTATGCAATATCTGTGGACTGTTTGCTTAATCTGGGCTTATTGTGTGAACCAATTTGTGATTTCTTTGTTGATATAGACTCCTTGTGATTCACTGATCACAAGGGTGCCCTTGTTTCCATTTGAATCCAACTAGATCTCTCTAAAAAGCTTGGTCAAATAGTCAAAGAAGTGGGAACTGCTTTCCTCTGCTGCTAGCCACTGCTAGTGTATTTTTGTGTTCAGCTTATCAATAAGCTATAATAGCTTATTTTAACCAGCAACAACTTGGATTTTGTAATAGCTGCTCATTATATGACCCATTTGTTCATACTGGAGCATTTGGTGGGTTGACTTTAGGGTTTGATTAGAAAACCAACTTAATTGACTTTTTCATAAGTGCTTATTGGCTTATTCTGGCTTATTGGTGTTGCTTATTGGATTTTTGTTGATTTATTTGGCTTATTGAAGTCATTTGTGACATTTTGCAAGTTAAATCAAGTCCTGAGGTGCCCTATATCTCAAACCCGACTATTTTGTCTTTTAGTGGATTTGTATTTTGCTTATTTCTGGCTTATTGAGTGTGCTTTTTCAAAATTTCTTTTTACAGATCTCTTTAGTATCCCAAAAGAAGGTTGTGTGTCAAATTAGAGCTTATGGCATTAGCTTATTGCTTAATGGGCTTAATGGCCCAATAAGGATAAGCTGTTTGATCATTAAGCTGTGATAAACTCACTTTCAGCTTTTGGGCCTTCAGAGTTTTGTGTCTAGAATTAAATTTTGAGTCAGATAGGGCTTTTCCAAGTCAATTGGGCCAAGTTTGACTTTTTGGGCTAAAAAGCCCATTAGTGTTGACTGTTTATGGTTTTAGCCCATTTGGGGGCCCAATAGGGGTATTCTGGTCATTTCACTTTCATTTTCTGTTTAATTAGGTCAAAATAAACTAGTTTGAAAGTTTTTAGAATTTTTTATGATTTTTGGATTTTTAATATTATTTTAATATTATTTTATTATTATTTTTCAAATTTCACATTTTTGCACTTTTTATATTTTTCTTAGCTTAAATACATTAAAATAGGATTTTTGCAACTTTTAGATTAATTTCATCATCTTTAGATTAATTTTTATAATTATTTTAAGTTTTAATAGTTTTTAAATCATTTTAAATAGTTTTTCTTAGTTTAAAAATTTTCTAAAAATAGTTTTTAATCTTTTTAGGTCATTTTAGAGGTTTACCAATTGAAAAATCTTTATTTGGGATTTTTGATAATTAATTTGATTTTTAGGGCTTTAATTAGCATTTAAAAATTGAATATTTAATTAATTAAAAGGTTTGAAAAGGTTTTGATCATTGGTAAACTCTTAGTTTATTTATTTGGATTTTTGGTGTATTTTTGGTAATTTTTAGAATTAATTTTTATTTTAGCTCATTTTACGGTTTTACGTTAAGTCGTAGTAGTAATTAATTTCACGTCTTCGTCGTTCTCTCTTCACATCCCCTTCTAACCAATATTAATCTCAAATCTTGCTACATTTTAGTCACACACATATACCTCCTTGGGAAACGAACTTGGAATTTCATTAGGGTCATTTGTACACGGTTTTCCTAAACCGTCGTATTTAATACTTTCCCCTATTTACCCTCCTTTTCCTAAAGGTGTGGTAAAACACTACAATCATTTTGGTGCCGCTGCCGGGGAGGTGTGTCGTGATTAATTTGTCTTGTTGTTTTTAATATTAACCATAAATAGTATTTGTATTAGTAGAAATCTACTAATACGTATTATCGGTTTTTGGTTTTTCTTGTGAAATTATTATTACTATATTGTATTAAGTACCACAATCAATACAAAATATCTCCAAAAGTGTGAAAACACAACCTTAATTGGGATTTGATCTCCTAATTATTGTATTCGAATCTCAAACAAAAAGAAAAAGGAAAAAATAGATAAATACTTTCATGAAGCTCGATTTTGAAAAATACAAACTATAAGGTGGGTATAAGGTGGGTATAAGGCGGGTATTATAAAATATACCCTAAGGAAAAAGGCTCTTAAGTGCTTCGCGCCGCCTCGTTTCCCCGCTTGCTTGTGAGTATTTTGAGATTGAAGGCTAATCGAGGGTTTTGCCGCCCAAAGTATTATTACGTATAATATTTGCTTTCTTTGTGATTAAACCCTCTTGAACAATTTGGTTTTCACCAAAGTTCTAAAGTCATTCGAAGGCGTTCACTCCACGTGATCGTTTTCATTCTTTTGAGGCTTCTTTAATCAAGAGTTTGATTCGAGGAGAGATTTGGTAGATTGTTGTCTACGAAGATACACCAAAATCCAAAAAAAAATTAAAAACAATCAAAAACACAAAAAAATTGAAAATTCACAAAACACCCAAAAAGAATCTTCTTTGCTCACCTCCCATTCTTCGTGAAGTTTATGATCACTCGTAATCAAGCAAAATGAGCTCGTAAACGTCTTCAAAAGCAAGCAAATCAAGAGACGTTGATTGAAGAACAACCTCCAATTGTTGAACCTATTGTAGAACAAGAAGTCGTCATGGCTATACTATGATGGAGTTGCTACAAGCACCCACCGAGGGTTTTGGAGAGGCCATTGTGATTCCCGCTATCCTTGCGGAGAATTTCGAGATTAAGACGGGTTTAATATCGATGTTGCAAGCTAATAAGTTTAGAGGTCATGAGAAAGACAACCCGCATTACCACATAAGGAATTTTAATTGTCTCACCGCTACTAGCAAATTTAAGGATGTTCCACATGACGCCATTAAGATGATGTTGTTTCCATACTCGTTAGATGGACCCGCAAAATTTTGGCTTGAGAAAGAACCGCCAAATTCGATTTTGACATGGGGTGATCTCGTTTCTAAGTTTGTGAACAAATTTTTTCCACCATCTAAAACAACACATTTGAAAAATGAGATTTCAAGATTTGTACAAAGAAATAATGAAAGTTTTTCAATGGCATGGGAATGATATAAAGAAATGTTACATGAATGTCCACACCATGATTTTTCGGAATTGCATCAAATTGATACTTTTTATAATGGGCTTAATGATCATGAACGAGATTACTTGAATGCCGTCGCGGGTGGTAATTTTTTGTGCAAAATGACCGATGAAGCTTTAAAGATTATCGAGAATAGATCTAAGGTTTATAGCCCTCATAACACATCGAGTGTTGCCAATTTGGGTTCGTCATCGTCGTCATTGTCTCGTAGTATTAATGCCTTACATGATGAAGCTAATGAGGAAAATCGGTTTTTCGATAGATTTGCTAATCTTATGACTCATTGGAAAGCTCAAGAAGCTTTGAATTCCGCTTCGGTTAAAGCGGTTGCTAAGAGTTGTTTGTCTTGTGGTGGAGCTCATGATCTTTCCGAGTGCATTACCGCGGATGGTAACACTTCGAGTGCTTACGTAGCAACGGGAACTTACAACCAAAACGGCCAAGGTTCCCGCCCAAATAAAGCTCCACCAAAACAAAATGCTAATAACTATCAAAACAACAACCAAGGTGGTAATTATTAAGGCAATTCACGTAACTACAACAAAGGGAATTATCAAAGTGGGAATGGACAAGTCACTAATCAAAACCAAAACCGTGATTTTCAAAACACTACACAAGGTTTTCAAAATGCTCACACTAAAAATCTTCAAGGAGAATTTTTGGATTATGCTAAAGCAAATGATGTTAAGTTTGATAACATGCAACGTGAGATGATTAGCTTAAGATCCGAGTTGAAAAACGAGCTTAAAAACGAACTTGCTAATGAACTTAAAACTCATGCTAAGAAAATGGAAGGAAATGTTCAATGTCTTCAACAAAATCAACAAAAGATGGAACAAGGACAACATGAGATTAAGCAAGAATTGTTAAAAGCGGATGCTAGGCAATCAAAATTTGAAGACCGAATGGCAAAAATGTTTGAAGCAATCATGTGTAAACCCTCTTCCTCGGGTGGTCTTCCTAGTGATACCATTGCAAACCCGAAGGGAGAAATGAAGGTTATTACTACACGAAGTGGTAAAACTTTCAAGGAACCAATCTCTCGTCCAAGTACTTCTACGGATAAGGAAATCGAGAAAGAGCCCGAGGTGGTGGTCGAAAAGGAGCACATTACAATCCCACGAAGTACCGCTCATACCACACCTACGGTTGAACCAATACCAATCATGGAACCCGAGATTCCAAGGCCGTTGCCTAATGTCCAACCCACACCACCCTTACCTTACCCTTCGAGACGAAACAAAGAGAAATTGCAAGAACGAAACAAACAACAAATCGAGCTTTTTATAAAAATGTTTCAACAAGTGCATTTTGATGTGAGTTAGCCGACGCGTTGTTATATATGCCTCGTTTCGCTTCCACTTTTGAAAGTATGATGAGCGATAAGTAAAAGCTTTCAAAGCTTGCTAATTGTTCTTCGGTTTATCTTAACCGCATACCGGAAAAAGTTGGTGACCCCGGAAAGTTTCTCATTCCTTGTGACATACAAGATATGAAAGAATGCCTCGCCTTGGCCGATCTTGGTGCGAGCATTAATTTGATGCCATTTTCCATTTGGAAATCGCTTTCGCTTCCGGCTCTTATTCCTTCGAACATGTCTATCGAGATGGCTGATCATTCTACGATTTTAGCATGTGGAGTAGCCGAAGATGTTTTCGTGAAAGTGGGGAAGTTCTACTATCCCGTTGATTTTATAGTAGTTGACATCCCCGCGGATCCTCAAGTTCCTCTAATTTTAGGTCGTCCATTTTTAGACACCTCGAGATCGCTTATCGACGTTCATGCAAGAACTATCACTTTGAGATTCAACGAAGAGGAACTTGTTATAAACGCTACACAAAACTCAAAACCTTCTAATGTTTATGCAATCGCTACCATCAATCACATTGACTTAGTTGATGTGGTTTGCGATGAGTTTTCACAAGAAGTGTTAGGTTTTTCCGATAGCTCGTCAAGTGGCAATCCCACTATTTTGGATCCGATTCTTGCTAATTCTACACCAAATCTCACTCCATTCCAAGGAGGTGATTTCACTTCAAATGAAATCGACAATGAAGATGAGGTGTTGATTAGTGATGATACTTCTATTCCACCATTTCTTCCGCCGGATGGAAGTTATGAGTGTTGAACCAAAATCTTCAATCGAGGAACCACCTATCCTTGAATTGAAAGATCTTCCTTCTCACCTTGAATACGCATTCTTAGAAGGTGATGACAAGTTGCCGGTTATTATTGCAAGAGGTCTTGCTAATGATGAAAAAACCGAGCTCTTGAAAGTTCTTAAAGCTCATAAAGGGGCAATTGCGTGGAAAATTTCCGACATTAAGGGTATTGACCCAAAATTTTGTACTCACAAGATTTTAATGGAGGAGGAGTACAAACCCGCAATTCAAAGTCAAAGAAGGGTGAATCCCAAAATTCACGATGTCATTAAAAAGGAAGTGTTAAAACTCCTTGACGCGGGAATGATTTATCCTATCTCCGATAGCCCATGGGTGAGCCCAATCCATTGTGTCCCTAAAAAGGGAGGAATGACCGTTGTGCCTAATGAAAACAACGAGTTAATTCCCACTCGTGTTGTGACCGGTTGGAGGGTGTGTATTGACTACCGAAAGTTAAATGACGCCACTAGTAAGGACCACTTTCCTTTTCCCTTCATGGATCAAATGTTGGAGCGACTCGCGAGAAATGAATTCTATTACTTTTTAGATGGTTTTTCCGGTTACTTTCAAATCCCTATCGACCCTCGTGATCAAGAGAAGACTACGTTTACGTGTCCTTATGGAACGTTTGCTTATCGTAGGATGCCTTTCGGACTTTGTAATGCACCGGGTACGTTTCAACGGTGTATGATGGCAATTTTTCACGATATGATCGAGAAGTCGATGGAAGTGTTTATGGATGACTTTTTGGTGTTTGGCAATTCGTTCACGTCGTGTTTATCTAATCTCGAGCAAATGTTAAAACGTTGTGAAGAAACCAATCTTGTGCTTAATTGGGAAAAATGTCATTTTATGTGTAAACAAGGAATCGTCTTAGGACATAAGGTCTCGAAAGCGGGGATTGAGGTCGATAAAGCTAAGGTAGACTTCATCGCCAAGTTACCTCATCCCAAAACCGTTAAGGGAGTTAGGAGTTTCCTAGGCCACGCGGGCTTTTATCGTCGTTTCATCAAAGACTTTTCGAAAATCTCTCGACCTATGACACACCTTCTCGAGAAGGATGCTCCTTTCAATTTCAACGAGGATTGTGTTAGAGCTTTCGAAACTCTCAAAAGGAAACTTACCGAAGCTCCCATTCTTGTTGCTCCCAATTGAGAATTACCCTTTGAAATCATGTGCGATGCAAGTGATTATGCTATAGGGGCCGTCTTAGGGCAACGCTATGAAAAGCATTTCCGTCCTATCCATTATGCTAGTAAGACGACGACCGAGGCTCATTTAAAGTACACCACAACGGAAAAGGAATTCCTTGCTGTGGTCTATGCTTTTGAGAAATTCCGACCTTATCTCGTCTTAACTAAAAGCATCGTGTATACCGACCATTCGGCTATCAAGTATCTCTTAGCTAAGCAAGATGCTAAGCCGACATTGCTTCGTTGGATGCTCCTCCTCCAAGAATTTGATGTCACCGTGCTTGACAAAAAAGGAGCCGAGAATCTAGCGGCCGATCATCTCTCTCGTCTAGAAGATCCTTACAAAGATGTTTTCGAGAACAAGGAAATCATCGAAACATTTCCTCTCGAGACTCTCGGTGTAGTGAATTCTAAAGACACCACCCCATGGTTTGCCGACATTGCAAATTACCATGCGGGGAATTTCATAATCAAGGGTATGACGACACAACAAAAGCGAAAATTCTTTCGTGACGTCAAGTTCTATTTTTGGGACGACCCTTATCTCTTTCGGGTTTGTGCGGATCAACTCGTTCGACGTTGTGTTTTTGGTGCCGAAGCTTCTAATATCCTTAGAGCTTGTCACGAGGGACCTATGGGTGGTCACCACGGTGCTAATATCACGGCTAAGAAAGTGTTCGATGCCGGCTTATTTTGGCCTTCTATCTATCGTGATGCACACGCACTTGTGAAGTCATGTGATTCGTGCCAACGTCAAGGAAAATCGTCTCAACGTGATGAAATGCCTCAAAACATAATTCAAGTGTGTGAGATTTTCGACATTTGGGGCATAGACTTTATGGGGCCGTTCCCATTGTCTCATGGTAACAAGTATATCCTCGTCGCGGTGGACTACCTTTCTAAGTGGGTGGAAGCTAAGGCTTTACCTACTAATGATGCTCGTGTGGTAGTGAAGTTTTTGAAGCAACTATTCTCTCGGTTCGGAACCCCTCGTGCTATTATAAGCGATCGTGGAACCCATTTTTGTAACGACCAATTCGAGAAGGTCTTAAAGAAATATGGAGTTACTCATCGTCTTTCTACGGCTTATCATCCGCAAACGAGTGGGCAAGTCGAGGTTTTGAACCGAGCTTTGAAGAGGATTTTAGAGAGGTCGATTGGAGAAAACCGTGCTTCATGGTCTGACAAACTCGATGACGCTTTATGGGCCTTTAGGACCGCTTATAAGAGACCTATCGGTTGTACTCCTTATAAGTTAGTATATGGGAAGAATTGTCATTTTCCCATTGAATTGGAGCACAAGGCATATTGGGCCCTTAAGCATGCAAACTTTGACTTGAAGACCGCGGGAGATCACCAGAAAATACAATTGAATGAATTGGATGAATTAAGAGACAATGCTTATGAAAATTCATTGATTTTCAAAGAAAAAACTAAAAAGTTTCATGATGCAAAGATTAAAAACCGGGTTTTTAACGTTGGTGATCAAGTGTTACTTTTTAACTCTAGACTTAAGATATTTTCCGGGAAATTGAAATCTCGTTGGTCGGGTCCTTTCACCGTTACATAAGTGTTTCCTTATGGGACCATCGAGCTAGCTCAAGATGATGGACCTAACTTCAAGGTGAATGGACATAGGCTTAAGCACTACTTTGGTGGGGAAATTCCTTCAATGGTTGACCTCGACCAAGTCACTTTCCCCAATGATAATTAACATTGATGGGATCGAGTCGAGCTCATGACTCGGTAATCAAAAACGTGGTGCCTCGTGGGGGAGATCCCATGCTTATCCTTATATGCTTTCTAATAACTAATTATAGGGGATTTGTGCCCTTCCAACTCGTTGTCTCATGGTTGTTTGTGATTGTGTTATCTAGATCATCATCATCTACGATTGAAGACTCTCGTGTTCGTTTACGTGAGCCTCCATCGTTTGCCTAAAGAAGTTTTTCACGAATCCATGACATATCCTTCATTGTTCTAACAATTATCTTTTAGCATAATTAATAAATGGCTTTAGATATATTGTTGATCACCCTTTCCATGCTAGATCCTAAGCATTCGATTCTTCGTCTCTAGTATGGGGGTGCTCCACCTTTAGACTCTATTGAGGAAAATGTTTACTTTTAGTATGGGGGTGAATAGATACTTGCTTTGCTACGCCCTCACGTTTTCCAACTTTCAATGTTTTGTTGCTAATAAGGCTAAAAATGGCAAAATTTTAAAATTTTTCTTAGTTTTCATAAGCGTTTTTAAGACACGAATGTATATTTTCCGATGGGTAGAGTAAGAGCTAATTTTTGACTTGATGGGCATTTGGAGCCATTTACATTCTTTAACCCGCTCAATTCTAGTTTTGCTAGACTTTTATATAGGGAACTTTAAAACGCGAAAGTCTTAGCTCATTCGGGTTAAGAACAAGAACTTTTCGCAAGTTCCTATAATTGATCCTAGAAAGTCACTTATCAAGGGAACTATAAAATGCATTTTCTAAACTTGAAAAAGTCCAAGAAAGTGCAAGATCCTATAGGTGGCTTGAAAACCCAAAACTTTGATTTGATATAGTCTTAATGAAAGCTAATCCAAATTTGGCTTAATTTGACTTGCATGGCTAAGTATTCACGAGTCTCTTTAATTAGAGGTCTTTATATAGTGAAGAACGAGAGATGATAGAGTTAGACAAGTGATCATGCTAAACGTAGAACATGAAAATGTTCTTTCAAAAACTCATATGTTTTTAATTGTGGCTTTTTCTTCCCATAAGATCAATGCATTAGGAATAAAAATAATTGCAATAAGTAAGGTCATACGATTTGAAAGGTTACTTAGCCTCTAGCGCAAGATCGTTTAAAAGTTGCTCGGGGTTGAATAGAGTTCATAGCCAAGGCATAACTTATTGAAGCGGGACGCGAAGATTGGTGAATATCCAAAAAGGCCCTAACAAGGCATGAGGAGCCCTATTTTGTTGCTAAAGATCCAAGATGATGTGAAGTATCATTATTCCATAATCAATATGAAGGATCGAGACACACGACGAAAAGCAATTACTCCCCTAAAGATCATGGAGAAAGTCTATCCAAAAAGGCCCTTACAAGGTATGGGGATAAATATATCCAAGTTCGAAAAGGAGGCGGATCGTTGTATATCAAAGTCCAAAATAAAGATTGAAGAAAAATGATGAAGTCGTAGTCCAAATATGAAGAATCTCTCAAAAACGTCAAGTGAAGAAATTCCAAATATATGAAGAGAAGACCATAATTTCAAGAACGTCTTCCAAAGATTTGAATTATGAAGTACATGCCAAATATCGGTCCGAGAAAGGTCTCAAATCGTGAAACGAGTTATGCCAAGATATGAACTTAAGAAGATACACGAGAAGCCGTTTTAAAAGATTTTGTCCTTCGGTTAACTATCGATTAAATCGTGCTACTTTGCTTTCGGACTAATAACTACTCA
Source organism: Glebionis coronaria (assembly GCA_025667525.1). Lineage (NCBI taxonomy): Eukaryota > Viridiplantae > Streptophyta > Magnoliopsida > Asterales > Asteraceae > Glebionis > Glebionis coronaria. The sequence continues at coordinate 42,654 of JANFOE010002587.1, read as the reverse complement.
AATAAGTCAATATGAATCACTTGTGATCCATGGCAAATAGTTAAAAATGCTAGTAACCCATTTCCTTTTATAATAACTAGGATTGCGGGGAGAAAAAGTATTACACAATTTGGACGTATGAGTAGTGTTAGCATTGTGACTTTTACCAACAATGATCTCATTTTTGCACTTAGCATGGAATGTATGACAATCAAGGATGACGAAGTTTACTCTAAGGGACATTTACTTGTTTATATTCTTTGACCCTAAAAGTCACATTTGTGATGAAAATCATACATTATGTCTTTACACATTCTCGTAGTATTTTTGCAAGTCTTTTACTCTTCAATAAAGGTTAATAAAATTGAATTTTGGTAATGCTTAGATACTTTACTCTAGCATTGCGTGAGGGCACGGCAATGGCGTAGTATGGGGGAGTGATGAGATGGCATTTATACATGATCTCATCGTTCTTTTCGGGCTTTAAATGCACAAAAATGTCATAAAATACCATATATATGCTTGTGTTTGTTTACTTGTGTATGTTAGGTATGGATATCGTAAAAAAGACAAAAGATCACAAGAAACAAGGAAAAACGGACACGAGAAACGAAGCCGTACAAAGAATCGGGCCCTAGTTCATGAATTATCCAACATTTACCCTTGAAGACTTGAAGATATGCAAGATTGATCCTCAAACAATGAATAAATGACACTTAAAACCCTTGTGAAATCATAATTACAAGTTTGGTCCCTTAAGTTTGTCAAATTTTCAAAAAGGTCCTTCAACTTTGAAGAAATGGCAAAATTAGTCCCTCATCAAATCTAATTTGTCAATTATGGTCCCTCATAAAACCAAAGATACAATGAAGACCTTTGAAGATCAAGAAAGTCCAAATTCAGTCCTTCAAATATGAAAAAATGGCAAAAACAACCCTTGATATCTTTTTGGAGAAGTTTTGTGCCAAAAGTGTGAAGATAGAAACTTAAACAACAAAGGGATGCGTTTAATTGAGCTGAAAAACTAGTTATACAACTTTTCCCAAAAACAAAGGACCAAAATTGCCAAGCTGAAAGTTTAAATCCCTAAACACGCGGGCAACACTTACTGTAGCGATTTTACCATGAAGAACACCCATTTTTTTTACCCAGGATTAAAAAGAAGAAAACAAAGGGGAAAGTGAAATTGGTTGTTCCTACATGTAATTAACATCATGTCAATAACATCCCACACCAAAAACCTCAATCCCTACTACCAGAAAGATATCCCCACTCCCACTCTCATGACGACACCTGGCATAAGATCACAACATGGCAAGATCAACGAACCAAAGCTTTTCCTTACTCACCAAGTACTAAATAAACGTCCCTGATTCACCAATGCAAGCTGGCAACAAGCCTAGAAGATTCTCAAGGATAATTTAGGAATTCAGTTCTAGGGTTTATGAATAGTGCTTTGTATCCATTTGCCTATAAAAGGAGACCTCAAACCGTGAGAGTCCCTTTGTTCTAGATTTTGGCTATCAATCTTTGTAATTCATTTTTAAGTTAAATAAAATTTGAATTTCAGAAAATTTGTGAAATCTCTTTTATGTTTATTAAAAGTTGGTGTTAGAATAGCCTAAATCTGAGTTCCACTTACATGTTTTATTAGTTTTGAAAAAAAGGTTTTAAGGATTAAAACACTTGTTTTCAGAATCAAAAGGTTTAGTCTGTTTTTGATCTCATCTGTTTGTTTGTTCATCTTAGCAGCTTGGAAGCTGGTACTTGTTTTGCTAGTACCTCAGCTCAAACGATCCAGGGCCTGGATGTAGGTCTTGGAGGTTTGCACCCTTCTCCCTTTTCATTTTCTCTTTAATTTTCTGAATATTTATGATTTTGCATGATTATTGTGGAATCTGTGTTTTGATGGTTGGATCTTGTTTATCTGGAATTGTTTGATGTTATTGAGTTGTTATTAACTTGATTTGTGGTTAAAATCTTAAATATCCTTTGAAAATTTGGGAAATCAGATAATTAAGGGGTGTTTGGGTTAACTGCATAAGCAGGTTTTGTTGTTTGTTAAGTGGTTGTTTTGAGTTGGTGATTATTGGTACATGTTTAACTGAGATACTTGGTCACTTATTTGCAGGTTTTGTGGTTTGAAACACCTAGATCCTAAATTAGGCTCTAAAATCAGATTTACTTGTTGAATTTGGCTGTGGTTTAACGGACACCTAGATCTAATCATAGACTAGGGTTAACAAAAGATTAAACCTAGTTAATTACACCAGGGAAGTAGGATTTGAGGCTTGAAACTGGATTTATGGTCAATTAGATCAGCAAAGTGTGCATGTGTTCTTGACATTCATAACAGTGACTATAATCTGCTTTGATCTTGTTCCTTACTTTGATTTAGTGACTGATTTAAGTTTTTTTATGCTTAATCTTAGTTTATATAGCTTGTGTATGCATCTTGTTGAATTTGGAGTGCTTATTCTATCTTAAAACTGCTTAAGTGTTCATAACTGCTTATAATCAAGGTCTGTGCAATATCTGTGGACTGTTTGCTTAATTTGGGCTTATTGTGTGAACCAATTTGTGATTTCTTTGTTGATATAGACTCCTTGTGATTCACTGATTACAAGGGTGCCCTTGTTTCCATTTGAATCCAACTGGATCTCTCTAAAAAGCTTGGTCAAATAGTCAAAGCAGTGGGAACTCCTTTCCCCTACTGCTAGCCACTCCTAGTGTATTTTTGTGTTCAGCTTATCAATAAAATATAATAGCTTATTTTAACCAGCAACAACTTGGATTTTGTAATAGGTGCTCATTATTTGACCCATTTGTTCATACTGGAGCATTTGGTGGGTTGACTTTAGGGTTTTACTAGAAAACCAACTTAATTGACTTTTTCATAAGTGCTTATTGGCTTATTCTGGCTTATTGGTGTTGCTTATTGGAATTTTGTTGATTGATTTGGCTTATTGAAGTCATTTGTGACATTTTGCAAGTTAAATCAAGTCCTGAGGTGCCCTATATCTCAAACCCGACTATTTTGTCTTTTAGTGGATTTGTATTTAGCTTATTTCTGGCTTATTGAGTGTGCTTTTTCAAAATTTCTTTTTACAGATCTCTTTATATCCCAAAAGAAGGTTGTGTGTCAAATTAGAGCTTATGGCATTAGCTTATTGCTTAATGGGCTTAATGGCCCAATAAGGATAAGCTGTTTGATCATTAAGCTGTGATAAGCTCACTTTCAGCTTTTGGGCCTTCAGAGTTTTGTGTTTAGAATTAAATTTTGAGTCAGATAGGGCTTTTCCAAGTCAATTGGGCCAAGTTTGACTTTTTGGGCTAAAAAGCCCATTAGTGTTGACTGTTTTAGGTTTTAGCCCATTTGGGGGCCCAATAGGGGTATTTTGGTCATTTCACATTCATTTTCTGTTTAATTAGGTCAAAATAAACTAGTTTGCAAGATTTTAGAATTTTTTATGATTTTTGGATTTTTAATATTATTTTAATATTATTTTATTATTATTTTTCAAATTTCACATTTTTGCACTTTTTATATTTTTCTTAGCTTAATACATTAAAATAGGATTTTTGCAACTTTTAGATTAATTTCATCATCTTTAGATTAACTTTTATAATTATTTTAAGTTTTAATAGTTTTTAAATCATTTTAAATAGCTTTGCTTGGATGGGAGCCCGCAGGATATTATTGCAGCTTGGAGATTTCTATGATGCTTTTAAAAGATTAGTTTTAGTAAAAACTGTCAGAAGTTATTCCATCTTTTGGGCAACTTCATGTTATAAATTGTGATGAAATAATATATTTTTCCGCTTATAAAACTCTGGGACCTTTGTTTAAAAACTCTGATCTTTTTGTGATGTAATGTATAAGTTTTTATTACCTCAACTTTATGTCAACAGTATTTCATTGTTTCTTGTACCATGATGTGGCCCCCTCGCTGCCTAGTTTTTCCTTGCCTGATTTCGTGGGTCTCACAGATTGGTATCAGAGCGATGGTTATAGGGAACTGAGTCGTTTTCAAAAACTTAGTCTATAACCGAAAGTTCAAATATTTTATTGTTTCTAAGTGTCAAACACAGAATCTGCAACTGTTGCTCGATATCTGCACGGGTAACTCTCTAATCCTTATTATTTACTTTTAATTATCATTGTAGTATTTATTCTCCTAATTATATGTTGAAATATTACATTACCCTAATGACGATAATTACTATGTCTTTTCAAAGCCTTGTGCTTCATGAATTATCATTGGATAACTGTGATTACATCTGCCCGTACTTTCTTGAATTCTTGTTCTTGTGAATTAATTTTGTTGCGATGACTATATATCATTATGATATTACATACTTGTATTCAGAGCGCATATGCTGCCGACTTTTCATACTCATTTTTCTGAGTACTATTGCTATCTTGTTTATGCGTGATACGACTGACCTTGTATACTCGTTTGTTTTGAACCGTCTGTTTTTCTCAGCTCACTGTTACATACCGTGTATACTCTCGTGATACCATTGTTCGGGATTGAATAAGTGTTGTCTTCGATGAAACTTCTGATTTTCATTTTACTACCGTGCGTGTTGCTTTCATTATTAAACCTCTTTAAAATATCTATTTAGATATACAGATTTCTTCCCGATCATCTGTGATTGGATGCCTTGACAATAGTCTATAGACCATTTTGTAGCTCAATGTGTTCCCTAGAAAGACTAAAGGACATCGTGTGAGTCACACATCTCGAAGCATTCGTTGAATCAGTGCTGAATAATATTGTGGGTTTTCGTAATCTTGATTGACCTTTACGTCACCATCTTGTACGTGGATTACATTTTATTGACCATTATACGTTTCGATTTCGAATCACAACATCCGTTTGTACCTTGAAACCATCATTGTCATCTTGAGATTCATCCCCTATTTTGTGGTGATTGTCTGGAATACGATTCTACTTCTATAAACCTGTATCATCCCCTTTTCATTAAACCTCCTCGTTCCGGGAATGCAACCCGTTAATATTTCAATTCTTATCAGTATGTCTTGTGATTTTGGAAAATCATGCCACCGAGAGACCATCCTGCATTGCATCTCGCAATCGAAGACACGGATGTCATGCGGCGTTTTTGATCTCTCGGATTATCGTTGACATTCTTGAACCATTTCTATGCTGTGTTTTCTTTACATGATTAATTATACAGTTTATTCTCTTTCGTCTTTATGGAATCCACAAGTCTTGTGTGTACATTAATTATGAGTTATTATGAAATTTGGATTTAATTTCAAACTGTGTCGAAAAATATACTTTGTATAGAAACTTTACAGGAAATTTAATAGTGTCGAGAAAATATTTTTATAACCTTAGACATAAAAATATATATTTACCTGTTGAGATGTTCGTTTAGGACATAATATTTTACCGGTAAACATTAAAATCGAGCAAGTTACGCTCATTTGAGATTGTAAAATCTAAGAAGTTATTTTCTGAATAATTCAAAAATATCATTTTGTTGACAGATTTAATGCAAGGGCATTTTCGTCCATTTTTATCTGTTTCAAGTCTCGAGTAAAACTAGACAGTTGTTCAAAACATCGTTTTACACCAAATTAACTCTAGACTTCGAGTCTTAAAATGTCATTTAGTGAATCAATTGGTTTAGTCAAACCCAAAAGTCAAACCCAAAAAAGTCAAAATGGACTAAAAAGGCCAAAACTGATAGAATTCAAAAATATGGATTGAAGCATTTTTGAGTTTGTTTGAGCTCGTAAAATTTTAAATAATGGTATTTTACAACCATGAAATATTGATTGCGTTTGAAAACGTTTACAAATAGTAACTTGAGCTAGGTCATACATAAATCTTGAACTTTTAGGAACCAAGTGATTTGATAAATTGATCCTCTACTTTCTTTAAAGTGTATTTTATCAAATAAATTACGATGTGCACACCTACGGATTCCTTTATCATTTCTTTTATATACGACTTATTTGTCATTCTATATTGTCGTCCTTTGTTTCTATCGTACCACTGATTTGGACCGAGGTTGAAGTTCTTGCTTTCATATCGTTCGTTACCATCTTGACACGTGTCTCCTAATGATTCCTGCTAAACCACTTAAAACGTTATCACCTTGTAACCATTTCATTGATTGTCTCGAATTACTCTTTATTTCCCTCATGTAACTCACTCGCTATTTTATAAGATATCACCATATAAACCGAAATTAAAATTGTTTGCAAATCATTTACACAAAAATGTTCTACTTGGACTTTACAAAATACTTGAATGTTATCTTATAGAATTATTTTATATTAATTTTACAATGTATTTTCACAATTTATTCTACTTGGGTCTTATGAAGAACCCTTGTAACAATACAAATTGTTGAATTAAATATCTAGCCAGTAACCTAGTGGCGAAAAGTTTCATAAATTATTTTGATTTCTATTTTTACAAATGGCATTGTATACATATTTTAAATCATATGACATGTAATATTGGTTTGACGAAACTGAGCATCGCATTGCTAGTCCTAAATTATGCATGGCCTGATCACCTATGCGTAATTTAGAAGGAGCCATGCGAGGCCGAATAGAAGTCACCTTAAATATTTGGCCAAGAACCAACTTTTTACTTATGTTCTTAAAAAAAACAAAAAAATAAAAAAAATTAGATAAATGAAAATTTTAAAAAGTTTTACATATTATGCGAGTAGCACCAGTTCGCGATATACACATATATGATTCCTTATCTTTCCTTGAACGAATTACGTCCTGCAAGCACTTATTTCCTTACTCAACGATCTTTATTTTACTTGTTACCTCATCTTTTTTTCGTGATACAATTCTCGTTACCACTCGTCTAATTTCTTACCATCGATACCAGACTTGAGAGTTTCAGCATTGTTATGCTACTACATCGATCGACCTTCTCTATCTATTTTGATAAACATTCGAAACGTCTCTGGACGCGGATAATGATTTATGGATAGACATGGACAATGATTTTCTTTATCCGTCATGATGTTTGTTAAACTATATCGTCATAAAATTCATTTGTGTGAACCATGTATTGATTTCGCCATTCATTTCTAATGTTGTTCATCTTACTGGAATTACTGTCAAGTGACTTCTTAAAAATTTTCTTTGATTTGAAAAGTTATTGTGTAGCTTTTCTCTTTCGATCGTGTATCGAACACCGAGAACTTAATAAGCCGTTGTCGGTGACACCAACTGCACTCGCGAATTAATCACTTGCTAAATCCTTTGTTTTTATTGCCTTATCATCAACACATCTATTCTATCATGTTCGTTAAGAAATTCATAGGACTTTCGTTTTATCCTCTCATGCCATTGCTTGCATATTTTTTTTACTATTAATTAATAGATATTCGTTGTTATCTTGCCACATTATAAACTCCGACCATGTCCCATTTTTAACTTTGATACATTAATCACCTATAAGGATTTCTATAGATTATTATAAATTTTTAAGAACATTTTACACATTTTATCAAGTGTTTAAGTTACCAGAATACCCGTTTCAAGTTAAATGTCGGATCAATACATCATCTTTTGTATATTTATAACTAGTGTTCAAAAGGACGGCTTGCCTTATCTTTTAAACTATTTGATTTTTATCATACTTTACTTTCAAGTTAATGAAATTACCGATGTAATTTATATATTTATCAATAATTCCAAATAATTTGGAAATTTAATTTTCACTAATGGTAACGATAAACTTGAGTTCTTAACAATAATTTCATACAATCATCCAAAAGCTCGTAAGCTGATCGAAATTATTAATTTGAACTGTTTTACTTTTACTTTATAAATCCTTATCAAGAAAAAGACTTAGCGACTGTTTACTCCTTTAAATATACATTTTCATCTTAATCTCTATATAACATACTTAAAACCCTCCTTTTTCTTAGTAAAGTGAATTATTGTGTTCTACGATTTACGCGATTCGAAATTCCTCGTTGATCATTAATCTTAATCCGTTTTAGTGCATCTTGTCCGTTTAAGCGTTTATCATGTCTATCCTATCTCTAATTACCTCTCGTATTTAAAGACTAATTCAAATCAAAGTATCCTTATTTGTTCCCATCTCTTACCGACTCCAGTTGAACTCTGAGGGACCAGAGTTCCTTTAGGGTGGCCGACTGTGAGAACTCGTTTTTTTCGGTAATTAAATTATTCTTTTATTCGTACTTCTCGATTTTACAATGTTTTACTTGTTCCTCTTTACTTTTTCATACGTAAATCTTGAGATCTCAAAAAAATAATTAAATTATATTTTAATTATTTTTCTGATCATTGATAATATTTTATTCGGAATTATAAAAAAATTTATTTTTATTTTTCCATATTTATTTAGTGTGAAAAACCGAAATTTAATATCAACATTTAGACCGAGCTCTAATCTTATTCCTAATATTCAGACCAATAATTATTAATCGACTTCTAATTTTCGTGTTAGTTCTACGAATAATAATGAATTCTTGGCTAACCGACAAGGTTAAGTCTTTAACGTATCGAATACGTGTCATTTATTATTTATCGGCATGGTATATGTCCGAAATTGACCGTAAACATTCTCGTTATGACATAGAAGTATTTTTCTTGTCATTATTTAAATGGTTCGTTTTATGGACATTCTCCGTAAATTTACGATAAACTTTTAACTGGCATTCGTTTATATAACGCGTTAACATTTATAAAATAATAAGCCCTCATTTATATATCGAAATATAAATGTTCTCCGAATGTCGATGTTTTTATTTTATATTGAGCGTTTATTTTTCTGTTTTACGTGTATCTTTCAAATCGCGTAACTTTTAAAATATCGGGTTTTGATAATACCCACTTTTTAATTTGTGAGACAAAATGTAATAAATTACACTTGGATGATTATTAATATTAAAAAGAACGCTTAACACAAACTTTTTTTATGTAAATTGTTATATTACAAACTAATAATCTTAAAGCTAATATAATATTAGTACAAAGGCACTGAACATCATGTAGCTTATTAGCTAGCTAGCGAAAAATATGTTGGGATATAAAAGTCTCTAAAATAGAGAAACATTGTCAAGCATCGATCTTTCTAATTATTGATCATAAAATGCGCGAGTTTCGAGGATGAAGCTTTTAAAAATAAGTGTGACCATTTGTAACGAATTGACACTAAACACATTCACAAATAACAATCATATTCATTAAATCATAATAGACTTCATAACAAAGTACACAAGTTATGTTAGTAATATCAACTAAATATGAGAAAACTACATTATATAATTGAAACTAACCTAATAGTTTTAAAACTCTATCCTACATTTCTTATTGCCTACGTAAGTAGGATATCTTGCTAACAAAGTAATTTAGATGTGTGACTATGTTAACTAGAAAAAGGACACGTCTAAAAACATAATTGTAAGTCATCCTTACTAAATTAAATAAATGACACCAATACATGAATACATAACTTTACTAAGCATGAGGTGTTTTTTTATATTTAAATTAGCAAACAAGTATTAGGTTCCATATATAAAATAGGAGGTTTATTATCATTTGAGAAGAAATGAAGACATCACAGACATGTAATACACGAATACTTTCATTATAACTGGAGATATTAAATCTTAAGAATTGGCAAATTTTTTATCTTGGGGCGCATGGGTTAGTAGACAACACTAACAACATGATATAAAGCGTGATAAACATGCAAATATAGGTGAAAGAGAAAGGCTGGTAATCGTATATATTGAGGTTGCGATCAAGAAAATGTTCGAGGGATCATTGTTGTGTCGCTCTTATACTTAAATTTTACGTGTTAAGGTGAGTTCATAGCCCCTTTTTACTACTTATACATTGTTTCTAAACGGGGGTTGAGATTTTACATGGTGGAACACATTCTTTTAAAATTGTATGCTATCCAGAACTTGTATGTTATCCAGAACTTGTATGCTATCCAGATCTTGTATGCTTTGGAGAACAGATTACCATTATTATTATTGCTTTTAGTTTCCATAGCCACTGAGTTTCCCCACCATTTCATGCACCGTTAATTTACTTGTGTTACTAAGCGCGAATGTTGTGGGTGGATCCATCGGGATTGACAATCCATGTCTCGTATTACTTTGACGCATTACATTTGTTTATACTTGAGTGTTTAGGCTGAACACTCACTAGGGGAAATTACATTTTGTTAAGCTTCGGTGTCATGAGCTAAATAGCAATAATAATATACATCATGAACATGGATAATGTACATAGTCATCCCCCCCATTACTTGTTTTACAAATGAATGCTTGTGTTCCACACCTTTACTGCTAAACCTATGAATATCACTTAACTTTATGTTGACGATTTTACAAGTTTAATCTCATGTATTATTACTTAGCTTTGCTTGGATGGGAGCCCGCAGGATATTGTAGCTTGGAGATTTCTATGATGCTTTTAAAAGATTAGTTTTAGTAAAAACTGTCAGAAGTTTATTCCATCTTTTGGGCAACTTTATGTTATAAATCGTGATGAAATAATATATTTTTCCGCTTATAAAACTCTGGGACCTTTGTTTAAAAACTCTGATCTTTTTGTGATGTAATGTATAAGTTTTTATTACGTCAACTTTATGTCAACAGTATTTCATTGTTTCTTGTACCATGACGTGGCCCCCTCGTTGCCTAGTTTTTTCTTGGCTGATTTCGTGGGTCTCACACAAACCTGGTCAACTCTAAAGTCAACCAAGTCAAAGGGTCAAAATAAACAAGTATGCAAGTTGAAGGCCTAAAAATGTCATTGGAATGAAGATTTTAGCTTACTTTGACATTCTGCCAAAGACAAGGGGCTTAACTTGCCAAAAGTACATCAAGTTTAGACATGATCCGTGTTTATTTGCTATGGAACAATGAAATTGCAAGAAGAAAGTCACACGGATCACCAACTCATTGCCACATCACAAGCACATTTATTGCAAAGTATCTGCTACAATCCAACCCACTATCCACTTTCTGACCAATAGAAAATCGACACTTCATAATCCCATTTATCCATTTTGGATATCAATCCGTGTGATACATTATCAACCAACCACATCATGCCACGTAGCATCTCCTTCTTCATACGAGCCCAAATCAAAGATTCATCTACAATGTGTTTCAGGAAAAGTTATCACCATGAAAAGTGCTTGTTTTTTACAAATGAATTCAACCCACTCACTCAATCAAGCTGAAACTCAAAGGATCAGAAAACCTCTTTTGGTGTTCTTGAAAAGAATTTGCAATTCACCAGGAAATGACACCTGGCAATTTATGATTGGTCGAAACACGTCATTCCCCTCAACATCTTCCATCTTCAAGTCTATAAATAGGGAATTAGGTTCTCATTTTGTACAAGTAGAAAAGTGTGAAAATCACACACACTTTTATTTCTTCTCTCAATCCTGTTAGATTTCAGTAAGTATAACGAACTCAAGAGCTTGACAACCTCTTGAGTTAGTTATTAGTTAGTTGTAACCACTTTACCTACCATTTGTAACAAACTTTCACTTCAATTCAAAAAATCACTCAAATTCCTTCAATCTTCTTATTATTCACTACATATCTATTGTTACTGTTACTGTTATAAGTTTCTAATGATCAAACTTGATCATTAGAAGCTTTGTGAAGTATTGTAGTTGTCCTTGATCATTCCAGTTGATGTGTTGATGTTTGTAGCTGATTTGGGTAGAAAGTGATCAGAAATGGTGATGGTTGATGGTTAATTGGTTAATGAAAGTGCTAAGGTGGTGGTTTAGCATTATTTAGGAGGCTCAGCGCCTACCTACTCCATCAACAGAGGCCTAATGCTAATAGGTTCTAAAATCCTGAGTTTGATTCCACTAAATAGTCATTTGCCTGCTCAATTCTAGTGTAACAAGTAAATGCTGCTCTGATCATGTGTTCTTGATGTGTTTTAGCTTAATTGGCTTGATTTGATAGCTTGATAGCAGTTTGATAGCTTCTAGTCTGCTTTTACTTGTTTATGTCCTTAATTTCATCAGTAAGTGCTTGTAATTGCATTTTGAGTTCTAGTTTGTTATCAAGTCTATTTTTAGCTCATTTACCTTTCATTTTACTGTTTAAACATTATCTGATATGAGTCCAAGCTTAATTCAATCATTTACTCAAAAATCATTCATAAAAGTTCAAAACAGTTTGTATAACTAGTGTTTAGATCTACATACTTTTTGGAATTCAAGTGTGTTAATCTTGTTGATTGTTGCTCATTCTTCATTCTATAGTCATTTGAAACAAGTTTGTGTAGTTTTGTGGTCAACATTTAAGTCAAACAGGCAATTGGTCATTAAAAAGTTTGGGTCAAGTACTTGTAATTTCTTCATCAGAAAACTAGCAACTTTCAATCTTTTGTCAAGTGTTCATTTCTCATCTAAAATCAGTGAAACCAGTTCTCATTTGTTCATTAACATCCAAGGTTTAAATCTGTAAGAGGAAATCATACAGTTTTCATTAATAAGCTAGAAAACAGCTTTTGAATAAGCTCTTGAGCTATTGCAAATTTCTATGATAATTGGTTGGACTGTTTTCTTAGATAAGAAAATCCACTTCATAAAAGTTGCAATTTTCTTTCATAATCTTGTTTAGGAACATATCTTGAGTAAAATTTGATCTTTTCATATTTTTCAACTTTTGGTCAACAAAAGTCAAATAAGCTAGGATTCAGCTTAATTTTGATTTCCTGCTTATTAACTTGGTCATTTTCCAAAAGAAAAGACATTCCACACTCTCAATAAGCTGCTTAACAAGATTGAACTTTAAAATTTGAATGTGCATGTCTGGATTTGTAGATAGCTTATTCATGGCTTATTGGATTGAGATTATTTGAGTTTTAGAGAGTTTTAAGCCATTTCCTTGAACAGGTCTAGCTTAATTTCGATTTAAAACATTTTGAAACTTGTTTGAGCTTATTTGGTTCAGTTTTGAGCTTATACGAGCTTATTTTACTCTTGTGCCCTTTTTGGTTAATAATCTATTTTAATTGCATTTTGGTCCTTACTGTTTCAAGCTGTTTGCATTGTTAGCTAATCTTTCTAGTTATTAGGGTTTGCAACATTTTGAGTCCTAATCTTTCAACAACTTGCTAAATTCAGTTTGTTAGTTTTCAAGTTTGTTACATTTGGTTAGAAAGTTGTTAGAATTTATAAATATTATCCTTTAACTTTCTGAATTTTACATTTCAAGCTTTGAACTTTCATTTACTTACATTTTTGGCACATTACTTTCACATTTTTGCTATTTTGTCTTTTAGTGAATAAAATTTGGTAATTGCTAAATGTTTTACGGCTACGTAGCTTAATATTTTTCACCATTTTTACGTGCTTGGTTAAATAGACATAGAATATCCAAAAAAACCCTATCAACCAAAAACAGTAATAAACTTGAGATTGTTAGGACTTTCAATTGGTTAAGAATCAGAGAAACGAACTTCAATATACTCAATTTCAAATGGCGCCGCTGCCGGTTCTTTGACTTTACGAGAGACTATCGATTGATGGTTTTCATTGCCTTTTGGGATCCGTTCACCTCGTGAACGTTATTTTTACGTATCATAAATCAAAAACATAAAAAAATAAAAAATATAAAAATGTAAAAACTAAAAAATAACAAAAACAATTCTTTTCCTAAATAATTGACCAAAAAAATAAAAAATTCAAAAAGCAATCTTTTTCCTAAGAGATTGCACCCAAAAATATATATTATTGGATTTCCTCGATTTTTATGTACATATAGTATTTTCTTTAAAAAATCCCAATAAATACAAAAATATTTTCTATATATTATTATATGTAAATACGTATACGTATAAGAACAACCAATACACATATCTTCCATAAGTATTGCCAAGGCAATACACCGTGTTAGGGGGCGTTCCGGTCCTTGACACGTGTATCGATCAAATTCAATAAAGCAAGAATAGATAAATACTTCCAATAGGAAATAATTTGAAGAATACAAACTACAAAGTGAATAGAAAGGCAATGTGCTAGAAAATGCCATCTAAGGGTCAATAGGTACTTAAGTGCTTCGCGCCACCTAACCCCCTGTTCACTAGTGTGTATTCTAAGAAGGAAGGCTTAATTGGGGGTCTTGCACCCAAGTAGTACATACGTATATTATACTTTCTTGTGGACATTTCATATTGAATCTCGAAGAGGATAATCCTTTCTTCTTCAAAGTTGACCGAGAGCTTCTCTCTCATTCCTTGTATTGAGTTGCATGCTCACTCGCGGGCGTGCACAAATACCGATTGATGTACAACCTCTTCCTCCGAAAAGAAAGAAAAAGAGAAAGAGTAGGAACACCACCGTCCATCAAGCCAATCCCGAGAATCGTGCTTTGATCCACACACAACAAGAAGCCATGGCCGGAGTTGACACTCGACCTTTGATGGAGCACTTGCAATCCAATGTGTAAGGATATGCCGATGCTATCAAGATACCCGATATTCCCGCAAACACATTTGAGCTAAAAACATCCATGATTAACTTGGTTTCAAACACACCATTTTTTGGGAACAATAATGATAATCCTCATGATCACCTTAAGAAATTTCTTGCTCTTTGTAACACCATTAAGTACAACGGAGTTCCCCATGATGCCATTAGGTTGATATTGGTACAATTTTCATTAGAGGGAAGTGCTAAGCATTGGTTAGATACACAACCACCCGAGAGCATTACCACATGGGATGGTTTCACTAAGAAGTTTTTGAACAAGTTCTTTCCCCCTTCTAAGACCACGGCTTTGAGGAACTTAATTATAGGCTTTCAACAAAAACCTAGTCAAACCTTTAGTGATGCTTGGGAGGAGTATAAGGAGTTATTGAGAAAATTCCTAAATCATGGATTCGATGAAGTTCACGAAATCAACACTTTCTATAATGGACTAACACCTCATCAGCAAGATTCACTCAATGCTTCCGCAGGAGGAAATATTCTTGCTAAATCCATTCAAGACGCTTGGGACATTATTGAGACCAAATCAATGGTGCAAACTAACACACAATTTGATGAGAGAGTACATGTCATTCAAGAAGGAGGTTCCAAACCATTTGAGACTCAACTCCTTTCATCAATACAAGAATTGACTCAAGCTCAAAAGGAAAGTCAAACAATTTGCAAAACACCCAAAAGATGCAACAAACCATGATGAATGACTTTATGAAAATCTCTTTGGGCAACAATTCCACCAATGATGTGCATGCTATTACCCTTTCATGTGAGACTTGTGGAGGTCCCCATTCCTACCAGCAATGTGATAAGGTGCAAGGTTATCAAGGGGAGTGCTATGCATACTAAGAAGAACATCGAGAACATTTCAAGCCCAACATTAATCAAAACAACCTTTCTTATAAGTCTCAAAACTTTTTTGCACCACCGGGTTTTCCACTCAATCCACCCACCCAAACTCAACATAATCCCCCTCAATTGTTACAAAGAAACCATGGGCCAAGACCACAATACCAAGGGAACAACTATAAAGCACCCCACACCTTTCACAATCAAGGAAATAACTTTTATCCACAAATAAAGGATTTAATGCATCACCTCTACCCTATCCAAACCAAGGTTTTTATCAAGGGAATGTGCAACCTAACCCCATGGATTTGATTCTTCAAAAGCTTACTTCTTATGAGAGAGAAATGAAAGAGGCTCAAGAGGAAAACAACAAGAAATTTGCTCTTCTTTACAACCAAATTATGCATAATCAAAGACCACAAGAGGCTTTACTATCTAACACACAAACAAACCCGAGGTCCAATGTCAATTCTATTACAACAAGAAATGAAAAAATGACCAATGATCCTTCACCTCCTACACCTTCCATTTCTAAGCCTACTTTGGTTCCTTCTTGTGATAAGCCTTCTACATCTTCTTCACCACCTCCAAGCTCTACTACTTCACCACCAACACCTTCTCAACCTATTCCCACTTCTCATTTACCTTCCACAACTCCCAATGAAGAAGCTAACAAAGAAAAATCTTCCACTATAACACCTACTCCACCTACACCTAAACCAAATCTTCCTTACCCTTCAAGATTGAAAAAGGACAAATTGAAAATCAAGGATGATATACAAGTCTCAAATTTCTTAAGGATGTTCAAGTAACTCAACATAAACATCTCCTTTGCGAAAGCTCTTGCTTACATGCCAAAATTTGCTAAGATGTTCAAGCATCTACTCTCCAACAAGGAAAAATTGGTTGATTTGCCCAACACGTCTCTTAATGAAAATTGCTCCGCCGTGTTGCTCAAAACCTTACCTACAAAACTTGGAGATCCAGGGCGCTTTTTGATCCCTTGTAATTTTCCTGGGGTGGAAAACTGCATGGCATTATCGGATCTAGGGCAAGCATAAATCTCATGTCTCTATTGGTTTGAAAAAACTCTCTCTTCCCGAGCTCACTCCAACTAGGATGACACTTGAGTTAGCCAACCGTACCATAGATTACCCGGTAGGTATCGCGGAGGATGTGTTTGTAGGTGTGGATAAGTTTACCTTTCCGACTGACTTTGTAGTGATTGATTATGACATGGATCCGAGAGTTCCTTTGATTGTTGGTAGACCATTTTTGAGAACGGGTCGTACTCTAATAGACGTGGCGGAGGGAGAATTAATCATGAGAGTAGAGAATGAAAAAGTGGTGTTTAAGTTAGGAAAAGTGTGTGATGAGAAAGTGACTAGGAAGTCTAAAGCTTGTGAAACTATTAACATAGTTGATGTGCTAGATGAGGTGTGTGATGAGAATTTCCATGACGCTTGCAAGAGTAATAGTGAAGATATGCCCCATGTTGAGACCGTGGCCTCAATTTCTCCCTCCTTAACACTTTTGGAGAGAGAGATTTCCTCTTGGAGGAATTTGAGTCCAACTTCCTTGGTAATGATGAGTCTCCCATCAATTGGGAAGAAGACATTCTCACTATCCAAAAGTTGCTCAATGAGGATCTCATTCCTTCACCCATTCCACAAGAAGTAACCAATGATGATCCATCTGTAGTGAAACCTTACATAGAGAGTCCACCTCCACTTGAACCTAAGGACCTTCCATCTCACCTAGAGTATGCTTTCTTAGAGGGGAAAGACCAATTACCCGTGATCATTGCTAAAGATTTGAAAGAGGATGAGAAAGAGAAACTCATATAAGTTCTTAAGAACATAAGCAAGCCATAGCTTGGAAAATATCCGATATAAGGGGAATTGGTCCACATTTTTGCACCCACAAAATTCTTATGGAGGATGATTACAAACACGCTATTCAAAGACAGAGAAGGGTTAACCCTAAAATCCATGAGGTCATTAAGAATGAAGTTATCAAACTCCTTGATGCGGGCATGATTTACCCCATTTCCGACTCTCCATGGGTTAGCCCGGTACATTGTGTTCCTAAGAAGGGTGGAATCACCGTAGTGCCTAATGAGAACAATGAGCTTATTCCTACGAGACTTGTTACGGGTTGGAGAGTTTGTATTGACTATAGGAAGCTTAATGATGATACTAGGAAAGATCATTTCCCATTGCCTTTTATGGACCAAATGCTTTAACGTCTAGCGGGAAATGAGTACTATTGCTTTCTAGATAGATTTTCGGGTTATTTTCAAATACCTATTAACCCTAAGGATCAAGAAAAGACCACATTCACTTGTACCTACGGTACATTTGCTTACAAGAGAATGCCTTTTGGCTTGTGTAATGCACAGGGGACATTTCAAAGGTGTATGATGCCAATTTTCCATGATATGATTGAGCAAACTATGGAAGTTTTCATGGATGACTTCTCGGTTTTTGGAGATTCATTCACCTCTTGTCTCTCCCATTTAGAACGTATGCTAAAGAGGTGTGAGGAAACACGTCTTGTTCTTAATTAGGAGAAGTGCCATTTCATGGTTAAAGAGGGGATATTCTTGGGACATAAGATATCCAACAAAGGATTA
Source organism: Glebionis coronaria (assembly GCA_025667525.1). NCBI lineage: Eukaryota > Viridiplantae > Streptophyta > Magnoliopsida > Asterales > Asteraceae > Glebionis > Glebionis coronaria. The sequence continues at coordinate 24,669 of JANFOE010002587.1, read as the reverse complement.
GAAGTGGATCGTGCTAAGATAGATGTGATTGCTAAGCTTCCCCCACCTACCACGGTGAAAGGAGTTAGGAGTTTTTTGGGTCATGCGGGGTTTTATAGACATTTCATACAAGATTTCTCTCAGGATAGCAAGACCAATGACCCACCTCTTGGAAAAAGAGGCTCCTTTCATTTTCAACCAAGAGTGTTTGGATTCTTTTGAGATACTTAAGGAGAAATTGACTAAGGCTCCCGTTTTGGTCTCTCCAAATTGGGAATTACCTTTTGAGCTTATGTGTGACGCTAGTGATTATGCCGTAGGGGCCGTGTTAGGACAAGGAGTGAATAAGCATTTTCAACCTATACACTATGCTAGTAAAACCATGACGGGTGCACAACTTCATTATACTACCACGGAGAAAGAGTTGCTTGCCATAGTCTATGCCTTTGAGAAATTTAGACCTTACCTTGTGCTATCCAAAACCATAGTGTATACGGATCATTCCGCTCTTAAATATCTCATGACAAATCAAGATGCTAAGCCTAGGCTTTTGAGATGGGTTTTATTTCTCCAAGAGTTTAAGATAGAGATTCGAGATAAGAAAGGAGCCGAGAATTTAGCGGCGGATCACTTGAGTAGACTTGAGCATCCTTTTCAAGGATATTTGCCTCATAAGGAAATCAATGAATCCTTTCCATTAGAGGAGCTCATGTCTATCTCTTCTCAAGAGGATGCCACTCATTGGTTTGCGGATATTGCAAACTACCTTGTGAGTGATGTGCTCATAGAGGGTCTCACTTCCCAACAAAAGAAGAAATTTCTTAAGGAAGTGAAGTATTATTTTTGGGATGACCCTTACCTCTTTAGGCAATGTGCGGACCAAATCATTAGACGGTGTGTAGATGGGCCCGAGGCATTTAAGATTTTAGAAGCTTGTCATAAGGGACCTACGGGTGGACATTTTGGGCCCATATATACCGCCAAGAAAGTCTTTGATTCGGGTTACTATTGGCCTTCCATATACAAAGATGCTCAAGAGATGGTGAAATTTTGTGATGTATGTCAAAGACAAGGAAAAATTACTCAACGTGATGAGATGCCACAAAACTTCATTCAAGAGTGTGATATTTTTGATGTGTGGGGAATAGATTTTATGGGACCTTTTCCATCTTCCAAGGGAAATAAGTATATACTCGTAGCGGTGGATTATGTGTCAAAGTGGGTTGAGGCCAAAGCCTTACCTACTAATGATGCTCGAGTTGTAGTGAAATTTTTGAAGCAATTGTTTGCTAGGTTTGGTGTACCTCGGGCCATCATAAGTGATCGTGGTACTCACTTTTGTAATGATCAATTCACGAGAGTTATGAAGAAGTATGGAGTTAATCATAGACTTTCTACCGCGTATCACCCTCAAACCAATGGTCAAACCGAGGTCACAAATCGTGGTTTAAAGAGAATTTTGGAAAGAACGGTGGGAGAGCATCGAGGTTCTTGGTCGGATAAGCTTGATGATGCTTTTTGGGCTTTTAGGACGGCTTTTAAGACACCAATTAGTTGTACACCATATAGGCTTGTCTATGGAAAAGCATGCCACCTCCCATTCGAGTTAGAACATAAGGCTTCGTGGGCTCTCAAGTGGGCTAACTTTGATTTAAACCAAGCCGACTCACATAGAAAGGACCAACTTAATGAAATGGATGAATTGAGAGCCAATGCTTATGAGAACTCATTGCTTTATAAGGAGAAGACTAAGCAATTGCATGATGCTAAGATTAAGAACCATGAGTTCAAAGTTGTAGAGTCGGTTCTCCTCTTTAACTCAAGGTTGAAACTCTTTGCGGGCAAGCTTAAGTCGAGATGGTCCGGTCCATTCACTATTGCTCAAGTATTTCCATATGGAACTATTGAGTTGTCACAACCCGATGGTCCAAATTTTAAAGTGAATGGTCACCGTGTTAAGCACTATTTTGGGAAGGACATTTCCGTGGAAATGGTCCAAGAGATCCCTATTTTCCCCATGAATTATTTCATTGTGGAAAGAGTCGAGCTAGAGACTCATTAAATCAAGCTTGAATAACTAGGTTTAGAAGTTTTTAGACTTAGAGTGTTGTAGGTTAGAAATAAGGATAGAGAGTTGATGAGAAGTGTAAGGGAGACCTTCTTTTGTCTTCATGTTGTTTGCAGGGTTGCTCACTCATCATGTGCTTTGAAGCTTATGGAGGAGGCCCTTGTATCCGGTCCACTTTGTTAATATTGTGATTTTTCATAGACACATTGTGCTTAAAAAAATGAATTCACTATAGTTGATCTTTCCTTAACTTGGGTTAAGCAAAGTCTATTCATTGTCATAAGTGTAGGGGAAGTTTATATCTCCATGCTCTTAAACATTGAGGACAATGTTTAGCTTAAGTGTAGGGGGGTCTTCTATCGAAGTGACCTTACCTAGACTTTGTCATTGACCTTCATGATAACACGGAAATTAAATTTTCAAACATTTTTCAAATTTTTAATCTACTTTGGCCACCAAAAATATGCATTCATAATTTTTGCATCAATCATTTTTCATTTGCATAACACATTTGCATTGTATATATATTTCTTCTTTTGTTCATTATTAAAAGTTGAAAAAAGGGAAAAAAATTAATAAGGACATGGTTTAACAAATTTAGATTTCTTTGACATATTAGGCCCGCCATGGATATTTTGACTCAACCCGAGTTTGCTTATCCAAGCATTCTCTAGCTAGTATCCTTAACCATGTAGTCCTTCATTGGTCTATTAGGCTAAGCATCCACCACTCTCATTATTTGAGATTTTAAATTTGTGGAGATTGGGAAATGATAGAGTTGAAGCAAGTATAAAAGGGCTAGATAAACTTCATGATAATTACTTGTGGCTAAACTCTTCTCTTCTTTACCTCTAGTTTCTTCACATGTATATATGTTAATAAATAATCAAGAACGGTTTTAATTGGTTTGTAATCTCTTATGCATTTTTGTCTAATCATTCACGGTTGGTATAAGTACGTCTTAAGATTCTAAGTTAGAACGTTTTATGTGTACTAGACTTATGTCATGCTTTATATTTAGCGGGTGTTTTTCCTTTTATTCTTTTCAAATAAAGAAAAATAAGAGTGGCTTACAAAAAAACGAGTGGCTAGAAAAAAAAGAAAAAGAAAAAAAAAGAAAAAAGAAAAAAATAATTATACAAGACTCCCAAGAGGGGCAGTGAAGTGTTAATTATAGTAACTATTAGATTCCAATATTACCTTGACGGGTATTGGGGATTTAATAGTTGCTCCAATCCAATATTACCTTGACGGATTGCGGGATTGAAGATCCAAAGTCTCAAAAAGATGACGGATGTAAATTATTGCGTGAGTTTTATTTTTCTTTCCTTAGCGAGTGCGTAGCTACTTATTAATGCATGACATGAGGATTTTACACATAAGGCGAATGACTTATTACTCTTGAAACGGACTTATATTAATTGTGAGCAGTTTTTCATGTAATGGATGAGAGGATTACTTAGGATTAAAACCGTGCTTCCTTATTTTTAGATTTTACATTTCTTATATTTCTCACTTTAAATAATGACAAATTTGCCTTCAAGAAATTTGCTCAAATAATAACCGGTTCCACATTTAATTGTCATGAATAAGTTGATGCACTTTTTACTTGTGAATGTAATGATCCCATTTTTAAGCTTGGTATGGGGAAAGTGAAACTTGAGGGTGATAAGTGTCCATGGTACCAAAGCCCTAATCTAAGTCATTGACTTCTTTATAAGTTTTTCCATCAAAGCCATTTCAAGAAAATCAAAAATATATAAATAGAATTGTTTTCTTTACATAGCATTGTACAAAATCAAAATCATGCATCATATAGAGTAGCATAGTGTAATAGCATTCCATACTGGCCATGGTGGGTTAATTATGAGGAAAATGTAAAATTGTGCTTTAAAATATAGCATTTCATGAGGTCATGGCAATGTTCAAGTGTAGGGGATTTGATATGAGCAAATTCTCATATCAATTAATCAACAAATCACCCTAAAACACATGGAAAATACCTAACTTTTGTGCTATAAAGCGGAATTATGTGGTATGTTTTGTGTTTGTGCTTAAATAGGTAACATGGATACATTTTCAAGCAAACAAGAAGAAATCAAGCTTATTTGTGATGAAAAAGACAAAGAAGGATCAAAGATGACAAGACTTTGAAGATGAATGACCTATCTTGACAACATTCTAAAGTTGAGGGACTTAAAGTTCAATTTGGTCAAAGTCAAGATCCAAGTCAAACCTGGTCAACTCAAAAGTCAACCAAGTCAAAGGGTCAAAATAAACAAGTATGCAAGTTGAAGGACTGAAAATGTCATTGGAATGAAGATTTTAGCTTACTTTGACATTCTGCCAAAGTCAAGGGGCTTAACTTGCCAAAAATACATCAAGTTTAGACATGATCCGTGTTTATTTGCTATGGACCAATGAAATTGCAAGAAGAAAGTCACACGGATCACCAGCTCATTGCCACATCACAAGCACATTTATTACAAAGTATCTGCTATAGTCTAACCCGCTATCCACTTTCTGACCAATAGAAAATCGACACTCCATAATCCCATTTATCCATTTTGGATATCAATCCATGTGATACATTATCAACCAACCACATCATGCCACGTAGCATCTCCTTCTTCATACGAGCCCAGATCAAAGATTCATCTACAATGTGTTTCAGGAAAATTTATCAACATGAAAAGTTCTTCTTTTTAAACAACGAATTCAACCCACTCGCTCAATCAAGCTGAAACTCAAAGGATCAGAAAACCCCTTTTGGTATTCTTGACAAGAATTTGCAATTCACCAGGAAATGACACCTGGCAATTTATGATTGGTTGAAACACGTCATTCCCCTCAACATCTTCCATCTTCAAGCCTATAAATAGGGAATTAGGTTCTCATTTTGTACAAGTAGAAAAGTGTGAAAATCACGCACACTTTTATTTCTTCTCTTAATCCTGTTAGATTTCAGTAAGTATAAAGAACTCGAGAGCTTGACAACCTCTTGAGTTAGTTATTAGTTAGTTGTAACCACTTTACATATCATTTGTAACAAACTTTCACTTCAATTCAATAAAATCACTCAAATTCCTTCAATCTTCTTACTATTCACTACATATCTGTTGTTACTGTTGCTGTTATAAGTTTCTAATGATCAAACTTGATCATTAGAAGCTTTGTGAAGTATTGTAGCTGTCCTTGATCATTCCAGTTGCTGTGTTGATGTTTGTAGCTAATTTGGGTAGAAAGTGATCAGAAATGGTGATGGTTGATGGTTGATTGGTTAATGAAAGTGCTAAGGTGGTGGTTTAGCACTGTTTAGGAGGCTCAGTGCCTACCTACTCCATCAACGGAGGCCTAATGCTAATAGGTTCTAAAATTCTGAGTTTGATTCCACTAAATAGTCATTTTCCTGCTCAATTCTTGTGTAACAAGTAAATGTTGCTCTGATCATGTGTTCTTGATGTGTTTTAGCTTAATTGGCTTCATTTGATAGCTTGATAGCAGTTTGATAGCTTCTAGTCTGCTTTTACTTGTTTCTGTCCTTAATTTCATTAGTAAGTGCTTGTAATTGCATTTTGAGTTCTAGTTTGTTATCAAGTCCATTTTTAGCTCATTTACCTTTCATTTTATTGTTTAAACATGATCTGATATAAGTCCAAGCTTAATTCAATCATTTACTCAAAAATCATTCATAAAAGTTCAAAACAGTTTATATAACTAGTGTTTGGATCTACATACTTTTTGGAATTCAAGTGTGTTAATCTTGTTGATTGTTGTTCATCCTTCATTCGATAGTCATTTGAAACAAGTTTGTGGAGTTTTGTGGTCAACATTTAAGTCAAACAGGCAATTGGTCATTAAAAAGTTTGGGTCAAGTACTTGTAATTTGTTCATCAGAAAACTAGCAACTTTCAATCCTTTGTCAAGTGTTCATTTCTCATCCAAAATCAGTGAAAACAGTTCTCATTTGTTCATTAACATCCAAGGTTTAAATCTGTAAGAGGAAATCATACAGTTTTCATTAATAAGCTAAAACATCTTTTGAATAAACTCTTGAGCTATTGCAAGTTTCTGTGATAATTGGTTGGACTGTTTTCTTAGATAAGCAAATCCACTTCATAAAAGTTGCAATTTTCTTTCATAATCTTGTTTAGGAACATATCTTGAGTGAAATTTGAGATTTTCATATTTTTCAACTTTTGGTCAACAAAAGTCAAATAAGCTAGGATTCAGCTTAACTATGATTTCCTGCTTATTAACTTGGTCATTTTCGAAAAGAAAAGATATTCCACACTCTCAATAAGCTGCTTAACAAGATTGAACTTTAAAATTTGAATGTGCATGTTTGGATTTGTAGATAGCTTATTCATGGCTTATTGGATTGAGCTTATTTGAGTTTTAGAGAGTTTTAAGCCATTTCCCTGAATAGGTCTAGCTTAATTTTGATTTGAAACATTTTGAAACTTGTTTGAGCTTATTTGGTTCAGTTTTGAGCTTATACGAGCTTATTTTACTCTTGTGCCCATTTTCGGTTAATAATCTCTTTTAATTGCATTTAGGTCCTTACTGTTTCAAGTTGTTTGCATTGTTAGCTAATCTTTCTAGTTATTAGGGTTTGCAACATTTTCAGTCCTAATCTTTCAACAACTTGCTAAATTCACTTTGTTAGTTTTCAAGTTTGTTACATTTGGTTAGAAAGTTGTTAGAATTTATAAATTTTGTCCTTTAACTTTCTGTATTTACATTTCAAGCTTTGAACTTTCATTTACTTACATTTTTGGCACATTACTTTCACATTTTTGCTATTTTGTCTTTTAGTGAATAAAATTTGGTAATTGCTAAATGTTTTACGGTTACGTAGCTTAATATTTTTCACCATTTTTACGTGCTTGGTTAAATAGACATAGAATATCCCAAAAAACCTCATCAACCAAAAACAATAATAAACTTGAGATTGTTAGGACTTTCAATTGGTTAAGAATCGAGAGAAACGAACTTCAATATACTCAAGCATGCCATCGGGACTACTTGTGTTCTATTTTTTTATCAAAAACTAGCATGTTATCTCCCTCGCGGGTTTACAAATCATTTTATAAAACATTTAAAAGAGTGTGAGGCTATGAACTCACGTTGATTATGAAAGGCGGTTTCTCAGCGACGGGCGTGCTTTGATCACGGAAACCTATATAAATAATACTCGGTCTTAGACTTTTCTCCAATAACACTATAAAAATAATAGCTATGTATACATATGATTATTTTATATATATGATGATGATCAAGTGGGATTGTACATCTTCATTTACCCATTATAGTGTTATGTGTTGGTAACTTTTTATACTAGTTTTACTAGTTTATCTTCTTTACATGCTTAGGCCCAATAAGACCATGATAAGCCCATTACCTTATATTAGTCCATTTTACACTTTTAACATCAGTCCTATACTTATATGTTGGGCCCAAGTGGGTTAAGCCCAATAAGTAAGTCCATTAGTGTTTAGCCAAATTAGTTGGGTTAATAGTCCAATAAGGCTAATTTGGCCCGTTAATGTCCATATATTATAAAGCTCGGTTTTTGTCGGTTTTTACTTGTAATATGTACTTATATATCAGTATATGAGTTATAAAAAGTTTACATTAGACGGGTCCGACCCCTAAGTTTTAACTGACGAAAACGTTAATTTTACGGTTTTAGCCGAAAAGACGTAAAAATTATGTTTATAGTTTTATATCTTATAAAACTTATCGAATTGCCATTTTTATAAAATGTCTCATTTATTTATTATTGTACATACTTAATTATATGTAATATTTAAGTTAGTGTGTTTTAAGTTTACATTTTATATTATATTTACTTGAGTGCTAATATTATACTATATACTTTTATTTCACAAAATCTTATTATTATTTTCACTTTCACCATTTTTATCATATCTTGAGTTCTACAAGGAGATAGAAGCTCATTGTTGGATGACATAAACTTCATATTATGTGCTACAATTAACTTAGTTTTAGCTACTACTCAATCTAAATCTAAGTGTTCCTAACAGTCCATACAAAACAGACTACTCAGATTTGCACTTCCATTTTGTTTTGATCATATCTCACTCATTATAATGATTCCATTGCATGGCCAACTCTAACATGTGTGCAAGTCTTAATACTTACTGTATATTAATTTATCTATGCCATTTTATCAGTTTAACATAAGGTTCTTTACTGTTTTTATACAGCCTACTTATTTAAGCAAGATTTACCACTTTTACATGTAGTTTTCCATCTTTTTATCCAAGTTTATCAACACATGATCCCCACACAATATTTTTATCATCATATATCATCATATACATATACATTTGGAAAGAAAATACATTTTACATTTACAGAAATAACAATGAAAATGGGAAGGATGATCTTGTTTACCAACCAAGATTATAACTTTACTTTGGATGACAACACTTTGAGGTACACCAAAACTATCTTCAAGATCACCTTTCACCAAGAACTCTTGTGGAAAAAACAGCCCTTGGACACAATCAAATCTCCTCCTTGGATGTTAAAATCATCACCAATCAACAAAGCTTCAAGAGTTTTCCATCATATGTGTGAATAACACAAGATTTTATGGTTAAAATTGATCAAATAGGGTGTTTGTTCTTGAGTTGGGACGGAAAAGAGGAAGAGAGAAGAGAGGATTTTTGTGGTTTGCATGTGTTGGAATGAGATAATGGTTTATGTGCTAGTGGTTTTGATGTTTAGTTAACTTGCAAGGTTAAGCAAGACAAGTGTAAACTTGTTAACTACAAGTTGACACCTCAAGGGGTGTGGTGGCTTATGTTTAGCCGTCCCATGAGTGGGGTGAGGCAAAACTTGTTTTGTCTCATCCCACTAATTTACGGATACTACTCGATTCTATTTTCCTTGATTTGCGTGCCCTCGGGACGTTTTACGAAAAACGTTTTTATAAATTATGAATCAACGGCACAAAACGAATCTACTAAAAATTATCTCATCAAAAACGGAGTTCAAAAACGTAAATACGTAATCCTAAGGTTTCCGGTTTAGTCGTAAAGGACGTTAAATTATGCATGTAAGCCCAAATTTAAATCCGTAAATTGTGAGTTCATCAACCAACACAAAATAAGTTTCAAAATAATATACGAGGAAATAATTTACTACCTGAAAATGTTAGATTGTCACAAAATACAACATCTAAATGCACAAAATTTAAAAATATAAAATGTAAAATTAATCTTCAAATGTAAAATGCACAATATATAAAATGTAAAGAAATAAAACCAAATCTACCAAAACTACAAATTCAAAATTATATCTAAATGTTAAAAATTCCTTAATACAGTTTATTAGTTAAACTGATAACAAAAATATGTCTAAATTTTAGACTACATACTACGTTCAAACAAGCCCAGCTATTTGGCCCATTTAACTAATGAGATAAGTGATCCAATATAGAAACTAGGAATTGTATTTCAATAAACTGAATGGGCCTACTGCTGTCTTAAAATTCCACTTACCTATCTTAAACAAAACTGAAGTACCATGAGATATCATACAGACTGCAAGAGAGAATCCAAAAAATAGAGAATAATGCTCAGTTCAAATCCTAAGGAAATTTAACCAACAACCTATATTACTTCTGCTATAGAACTAATTCAATATTAACATATTTCAAATGAACTCACAAGCTAAAACTAAAAGCTATATCAAGTGAAGCAAAAGCAATAAATCTGAATCTAAAAACATTTAACAGATAACGAATCAAATCAGATACAGTAACTAGCGTCAAAAGTAATCTAAAATTAAACTCCTAACTGAATTACAGTATTATTCAGAAAACATAAATGTGCTCAACCATCTTATCTGTAGTTTTGTCCGTTTTCGAAGAAGTTAGACGATGAGCCAACTTTTCTAACAAACCTCCATCTTCTAACTGCTAATCGAGAACTAAAAGTTAATAGGAATCATTAAGGCTCCAATCCGTTTAACCTGATAACCTGCAAAATCAAACCGAAACAAACAAAGGAAAACCAAACAGATCTTTCGAATCTGAAACTTTATCATTCTTTAGTACTCTAATATCAAAACAGTCTTTTAGCACTAATATCATTTTTTATAAAATCTGATTTTAGAAATGAATTAAAATCTAAATTCAGTCCAATCTCAAAATATACAACTAAAAGTCCAACTAAATCATTCCACTACTCAAAAGCTCATACTTATAAGCTTTTCCAGCTTATAAAATCAGCAAACAAAAAAAATATTTTTGCAATACAAAGTCGAGTTATACTCACTTCTTAAACTCGTTTGTACTGTCCAATAGAAAACGATCTTTAAGACTGATTACACTAACAAATTGACTCCCTGGAAACGTAAAGACATTTACTATAACAACTCTCGCAGATCATTTGTTTATGAAACAAATCTCACAAACAGTCCATCAAAGAACTGGAAGAAGAATTAAAAACTCAATTTTCTCATTAACTGTGAAGAAGTACAAACCTTTAACAAACTGAATGATTTAATAATCGAATTTGTAACAATATTCCTAACTATCTAACTGCTTTCTTCATTGTAGTAGAAGAAGATTTAAAACATAAACTCTATATTCAGCTACTAAAGAATTAGAAAGAGATTAAAAGCTTTGATCAAATTCATTAATGGAGAAACAGGAAGTTTGTTACAACTAACTAAACTGAATTCGGTACAAATGCAACTGAATTAAGTATGAATTGAAAACAGAAAACTTATGTGAAAAGTTTAAGCTAATCTACACCTAAACTACAAACTAACTACTGTGTGTGATCTACCCCTATGCTAACCATCTAAAATGAGGTCTTCATCTTGTATTTATAGGCGCCGAAGAAGAGGAAGTAGAGGTGCTAATGACGTGTTGCTTCCAATTAGACCGTGCCACGTGTTTAATACGAGGACTGATGAACCATTCTTCATTCTTGATTTGGTCGTTTCTTTGTTTCTTCCTCTTGATCCAATTAAGTAGTATCATCATGTAAAGGAGGACAAGATGATCACTTTTTCTTTTTTGATCTTTGCCTGAAACCTCCTTATTCTCTTATGATTCGAACATGCAGGTTTGGTGGTGGAAAAGAGATAAACGTGTATGTTTCTTTCTCTCTCTTTTTGCGTTTCAGGGATGAAGATGTAACATGTGTGAGTGTTTGACCAGGTCTTGGTCAATTGACCAAGTAACTATGAAAGTTAAATAACTTTTATCCATTTTCCCATTTGGTCCTTCCACTTTCTTTATCTTTTACAAAAGTGTTGAAAACTTTTAAGCAAATTCTTTTTTCATCCTTCATCTTGTGAAAGTTACACTTTAATCCCTCCATCTTTGAAATAATGACAAGTAAGGTCCTTAAAGCTTGATTTGTCCTTTTCTTCGTCTTTTAATCAAATAAATCCTTGAAAACGCGTATTTACTCCAAAATGCATCTTTTTACCTGATAACACATGAAACACAGATACCCACGTAATTCTGATATTTTTTAGTTAAATATAATGTATTTGACTGTGTTTTAAGTGGTTTTTGGATCATAATTGATGAGTGTTTTCACACTTATCAGTTATCGATTCAATAGTGGGTGCTTAGATAAAATACGTGCATAATGTATGGGTTAGACGGTTAAGACTTACATTTTATAAGTCGCAATAAAAATAATTTGAAATGTTTCAAACAATGAATGAAAAAAAAATAATGTTATAAAAAATGATATTAGTAGTACTACCTACATAAACATCGTGTTTAAAAAAGGAAATGGGTAGACATCTATTGTTAATCCTAAGTAGTCATCTTAACCATAAAAGTCAGAGAGACGAGACACTGTTATTTCTAACAAAATTTGATGTCTTTTTTTATGCTATGTTTAACCTTGTGGTTCTTTTGGAACGACAATTTGACCGCCTTGGTTTTTCGGTTCATTCAGGAAGACATGAATCTATTTTGACTTTGTTATTAAAAGAACGTTAGAAGTGTCAGCTACACATAGTATTGCCTTTAATCTAGAAAGAATAAAAAAGACTTTACTAGTTGGTCATATTGATGACACTACAAGTCAAGTTGAGTTATTATCCTTCAACAGTACGTACCCTTTTTTTTACAAAATCTGAATATTAAAATTTTTCTATGTCAACTCAAATTTACTCTCAATAATGCTGGCAAAATCGATAGGGTTATCGGGTAGGAGCCCGGTCACTCAAATTTAGATACTTTTGGGGATGCATCTGGATGGGTGGGTTGGGTCAACGAACCAGAAGACCAAGTAACAAAAACATAAATTGAACCCCATCACCAAGAATATGAATCTGATAAACAAGAAACACTATCTGATGGAAAAGAAACAAACTTAGATGTTAATCAATGTACGTTCACTGGTCCAGATAGTAAACTAAATATAGCATATGTTTAATATATGTTTGATAGAATTAAATCAGGCTAAAGGAAAAGTAGAATCTGTTTGGAAATAGTTTAGGGAATCTGTTTGTTATATAAATAGCATTTGTTTGTTATATAAAGAGCATCTCTTTGTTATTATAATGTAATTGAACCTCTTTTGTATGTGCAGTGAAAACAAAATGATTTGTAGGTTGATGGACTGTCAAAGGCTGTCAGCATATATTTCAATTCAAAATCAGTGTCTCCTAGTACGTGTTGTATTTCAAGTCCAGCTCCTCTTCTTTGAGCAAATAAGAACTAGCACGACTAGTGGGTCCCACTTGATACAGTTATGGCTTTACCACTTGGTGGATCCGTGGGGATCTCAATAACTAATCTAAATGAAGAGTGATGATCATTAACCACAAGTGAAAAGCTCAGGACAATAAAATGGGAGCCTAAGCCACACAGTGCTAATATGAGTAAAGGAAACGGTGTCTGTTATTTAAAACAATATACACAATACTATGTATGTTTAAAATATGTAATATTATCTAAATTTTGAATATGTTTGTTAAATTCACTGCATATATTACTTAAATTTAAGGTATTGGTTACTTAAATTTAGGGCATTTGTTTGTCAAATATAAGGTATCTGTTAATAAATGTATTATATATGTTGGCACGGAGCTGTAACTCTAACAAAATCTGACATGTCACTGAATATAGATATTGTTTTCTCAGTGAATCTGTGTTTTCATTTTTGGGATATCAATACCACTCAGGTACATACATGATGTTTATATTTCTCATTCCAATTGCTTCAATTAGTTGTGCCTAAAATATATTCTTATACTGTTTTATACGTAATAGGTGGTGATGGATTTTAAGATGCCAGGAAAGGTGTATAGGGTTACTATGTTGCCGTTAGCCACTGAACTTACATATTTCCTTTCAGAGTAAAAGGCGGGATTGTGCCAATGTTTTTCGTAGTGAAATCTAGTTTTGAGATGTCTACTAACAGCTTTCATTCTTCCTAAAGGTAACATTTCATTCGTTTTTATCATAATCTTTCTCTCATTAAATGTTACAGATTTTTGATCTATTATTCAAGTGCTTATAATCACTCTAATAAGATTCTCATTCATTTGGTAACTGTTTGATATCGATTTTGAAGCTATTTGTTAGAACATGTTCATCTTTCTATTTGCAAGACCATAAGTGTACGTGTTGTGGCAGAATAATTGGTTATGCTTTTGTAGGTCTCAGCAATTACGATCAGGTAACATCATTCTAGGAAATTCATGTATCTGTCCGGTTGGTTATACTAAAAAGGATAAGAATCTGAGATTTACGTTCAGATAGCATCATCTAATTCGTTATCCAATACTAAATCGAGAGTGATGAGATTATCTCTTGTGCATTTATAGGGTTTTGTTGGTGGTTGAGAGAAAGGCTGGTCATTAGCTTTTCATTTACAGGTACTAAATTTAGTGTAAACAGACTTTAAGCCCATCAATACAAAACCGGCAAAAAATTTCTTTGCTGCAAACCTGCATTACTACTGACTTTTCTTTGTTTTTCTTCAGAAGTCTTGCATCTTCTATTGCTAACGGGAGACACACTTTTACAATAGTTTAATTCACTGGACGTTTAATTTTCTCTTTAAATTTATTGCAGAAGGTGAATGACGAGCACTTGAAAAAAGGATACCATCTATAAATAGAAGGAGAAGGTACTTACTTGCAATGTTATTTGTTAATTATTTGAGCTTAACTGAGGGAATCAATTGGGTACTAGTAGGACACTTAATAATTATTATTAGGCATTTTTCGTTTGATTTAGTGCACATGTATGGTTAATTAAAGGCATGTAATGCATCGTCCTTAGTGTATGAGTACTATTAGATCAAGTAATACTAGGTCGTACATTTTCTTGTTTGTTTATTTGACTAGGGATTATGTTTCGGCATTGTGATATTGCATCAATATGAAAACATGATAACCATATAAGAAACTTCAAGTTCTGATGTTTATGTACGTAGTTAACATGAACACAACACAAATTAGCGGTTTTGGCCCAATAAAAAACTAAATATCTGGCTGTCTACTGCACTTGTTGCTACAAATTGCAACCCGATAACTGCATTTACAGCCTGCAATTGTTAATGTTGTCTTTTGCACTTGTTGCTGCAAATAGCAACCCGATAATTGCATTTACAGCCTACAATTGTTACTGGTGTCTGCTGCACTTGTTGCTGCAAATTGCAACTCGATAACTGCATTTACAACCTACAATCGTTACTACTGTCTGTTGTTTGGTGTCTGTTGTACTTGTTGCTGCAAATTGCAACCCAAAAAGTGCATTTACAACCTGCAAATGTAATGTTGGTTACTGTAATTGTTACTGCTGTTTGTTGCACAAGTATCGAGATTTATGGTTGTTTTATGTATTTTTTATATATTATATGACACACAACAAGAATTTAAATCAATAACCTTTGGTGTATACCTTCACTTTAGAAGTTAACTTGATATTCCAACCAGTAAGTTATAGCATCTGTTTGAGTAATTAGTTATTGCATCTGTTTGATTAATTAGTTATTGCATCAGTTTGATTAATTAGTTATAGCACTTGTTTGATTATTTAGTTATAGCATTTGTATCATTAATTAGTTAGCATCTATTAAATGCATCAGTTTGTATAGCTTCGTGCATCCGTTTGCCTAATAGTTAATATATTTCATGTTGTTCGTTGTAGTTAATAGGCCTCTCGATATTTTCGTACCTCTTTCTAGTTATTAAACATCATTATCATCATCAATTTAGGTCATATGTATGTTACGGGCACCGGTGTTGTATTTTTTCGGGCATCGTTGTTGTATTTTTTACGGGCATCCGTGTTATATTTTTTACGGGCATCAGTGTTCTATTTTTTACGGGCATCAATGTTATATTTTTTACGGGCATTAGTGTTATAATTCATCAGTGTTATATGTTTTATTCTGATTAGTTAAAGGATTTTACAATTAAAAACATGGAAGAATCCTATGTTGACCTTTTGTAGGTAAAGAAGCTGACACTTTCTTAATAGATCTTTTTCTTTTGTTATTGTATCTCATTAGAAAATTAACAATAATTTTTGCTAACTGTTAGGATCTGATGGAGAAGATTGTGGTTCTCCCTTTAGCTACTGCACATAAGAGATTTGGTGTCTCTTTGTGCAAACATATTGAAAAGTATTCTAAGATATTGGAAAGTCAAGAACTTTGGACCATGGCTATGGAATATTTGAAGCTAATGGGCACCGAGGATTTGTCTCCTGAACTGGTCGTCTTAAGAGATAGGATAGCCCTTGCATTTGAACCAATTTTATTGTTATATATAGTTTTTTGTATGTGATTGGACATGCAAATGCCCTGATGTTTTAGTTCTTAGGCATGAATTAGGTTGGTTAGGGTTGTCCTAATCAATCCTTTTTCTTGTCCTTTTTATTGTAAATACTCCATTTTATTACTATTTATTGTACCTCTACAAAAAAATGGCAGTCATTTCTATTTATATAGGTTTTCGAAAATAGATGGACACATTTTCATTAACCTGTTACTATTTTGTTGACTGATCATGTTATCCTGCGATTTTTTCTGTGTTGGAGTGCAAGATAGGCTTATGTTGAATTTATTGAATCCATAAATAGTGAACCTTGTGCCATCTTCAGTTAAATAGCTATCATGCGTGGAATGATAATGCATACCCTTAGTTCTCCCATACAAATTTCAAGAAATGCTTGGCACTTTGTTCTGAATTGTGATAAGATTATAGTGATTGGATGTGTGTTTGGTGTCTTGACTCCCGAGTGGTGGGTAGATTCTGACTATTCTAACATTTACGTGTATAAAGACCCTTAAGAAACAGTCCATTACAGTTGCTCCAAATTAGTTTTCGTACATAGGCTTCTTAATAAATTGTCTATAGTGTGTGTGTTCCTGATAAGCCGAACGAGTTTCATAATACCCAAATATTGAAGTAGTAAGTCGCTTAAAGGAACACAATTAGATCTCTTTTTAAAATCTCAATGCTAAACATCCGTTAACAACGTTCGTAGTCGATTATATTAAGAAAAGTTGAAGAATTATTGTATTCAAACATGCTATTTGAGTACTATGTGACTGTTAATTGAAAGTCGATACTGGCCAATATCAAGCAATTTTAATCTTTGAAAAAACCATATACACCAGGAAACCTACAAAAGTAACAACTTTCTTCTAATTATGAAGCTGCATAATACTAAGTTACATAAAATGGCAACATCCTTTCAATTGTAGCATAAAGTATGAAATTCTCATTCATTGTAACATAAAAATTAAATGCCAGAAAGATGTTTTTGATTGCCTTTCACAAATATTTGGCTAGTAATGGCCTCATGTGAATTTCAAATTAGAATCATACAAGACAAATTAGGGGATCTGTTTGTATAAATATCACGGAATATGTTTGTATACATATTACGACATCTGTTTTTATACATATTGTGGCATCTATTTGGATGAGACAAAGCTCGACCCATCCTTTTTCTACAATCAACATGAAATCCTTTTAGAAATTTAACAGGCTCCTTCAATTTCTTATTTTTTTCCAATATGTTGAAGCCATCAAGAATAATCGAACAAACCACAAGTTTCCACCTGACCTCAAGTTGAAACCAGGTTTATGCCCTTTACTCACAAATATTTCAGTCTCGAGAATAAACTTCTGTTAAGGGCATGCCTATTCTCGAGAGTCTCATCCAAAGTACTATCATCACTTCCATTATATCTCAAATGCTGCAACATACCATGAAGAAGCTTATTGACTTTAACACGGCTTATAATTTCAAGAGCTTTTCTTGTAATGTTTTTTACGTCACCTGTTTTCTGCAAGCATTTTTTAAATCACTAGTTCTGTCTTTTCCAACATATGCTCTTAATTTTGATTGTAGCAACAGTTTCTAGTGAATCTCTCCATGCTTTAAATAGTATTAATTCTTCGCGGATGATGTTTTGAGCTTCCCTTGCTTTTCTGATCGTGTCTTCTCTGTTAGCAGGCACGACTTTTTAAAATCATCGACATTGTACTCATTTGTCGGCTCAAGATCTTTAACACAAGATCCCACGTATCTAGGAACTGAAATATCAATAAAAATACACTTTTCACGAACGTCAGGACTTAGAGGTGAAAGACAACATATTGCACCAGGTTGTGCATCACATTACAGTGAACACAACATATTGCACCAGATAGTAGTATTCCAATACCACTTAACACAACTGTGACAACCACCTTTGATGCAACATGGGCCTTGGATCGAATCAACCTTCATATGGAAAATAGAAACGTATCCCACCAAATATCATCTTTGACGTTACCTTTGGTTTGGGCTCAAACCTATCAGCTAATATCACCGCGCCAGACTCAACATCCTTTAATGTTTCTTCAATTATAAGGGTGTTGTACTCGTGGCCTTCTACTTTTACTTTTTTTAGTTCAAGATTATTTTGATTGAAGCCATCGAAGCTTATGGTGTCGGCTACAGTGGAAAGTGTATGGGTGAGTAAACATCCCCATGTATATTTATCTCTTAACTCGTCCTGAACCAATGAGAAATACACAACAAACCATCCGAACCTAATATTTAGATGTCATATCAAGATCAACAAGTTTTATACGATGCTATAATGCCTAAAAATTTACTTAAACATAGTAAAGATTCAGGTAACTGATTTTGTCTAAGCTCGAGCTATTAACTCCATTAGGAACTCAACCACCAACCCCCAAATTTGTAGAATCCATAAAATTGAAAACACCAACACAACAACTATTTACCGGTGAAGTTGATTTGCATGTAAAAGCAAAAGTTACTTTATTTCTACTTTGTTTTCAGTAACATCACAAATCCAAGTTAATTACTGCTTATTTGTAAAAGATGTACATGTAGCACAATAGTCTTTAGCACATTATCAGTTATATGAAAATAAAATTGATTTTGGTATGAATGCTACTACTCATATAGCACTCAATTTTTTGTTTCTTTCGTTGCATGTATCACGGCTCTTCACAAGCACTCGTTCATAGATAGTTTGAAATACAAATATATGATCTAACATGTTTCTCTACGAACATAGTCATCAGTTGTGGGTTTACTTAATCGAAATTCTAACTACTTAGTCGAGTTTCAATCAAAATGCACAAGTCCACATAATCTACAACTAAACATCTAAAACTCCTATCATATCACAAACGATATTTGTAACATGATTACTCTAGTCAGCAATCAATATTAAATTTGTACACTACAAATTCAATTGGCACATTTTATCAAACACCTTATATGCTGCCTTATTAAACAAGATTTGTATAGATTTTTTTTCAAAACCTTTTTGTTCATATCATATATAGATTAAAGATAATACCAAAAACGAACAAATTAATAAAATACAAGAAATGATAATTTATGATAACAGTTAAAATTATTAATATAACCTTACCTTAATACTTAATTGATGAATCTGACTACATAATGGGAGCGTAATCGTGGAGAAAGATGATGAACGATGATGAACGACAGAGGAGAATGGTGGTTAAAAGTGGTGAACGATATATCCATTATCTTTTGTCACCGGAGATGAACGATGGTGATGGGGTATACGGTGGTTGTGGTGGATATGATCGTTGTGGAGAAGAAAAACGTTAACAACTAAAGAAGAAAAAAGGAAAACTGAAACAAGCAAGCGTTAAATATATGAGGGAATGGAAGTTTTAAAAGTGTACAATATTTACCCATAAGAATTGATCAATAACATTCGGCCCCATGTAGTTTTGGTTCCGAAATAAAAAAGAGGATTTGTATTGTTTTCTAGGTTTTCCACTAAAGAAAGGTTTTCTAATGATCTCATCTCTCTCTCTCTCTCTCTCTCTATATATATATATATATATATATATATATATATATATATATATATATATATATATAGAGAGAGAGAGAGAGAGAGAGAGAGAGAGAGAGAGTTAGGTTATTGTAGTGTAATAGCTTAAAGTTGTTAAAATAAAAAGTCATCTTATCCATTGATTTTATCAATTAACATGTGATTTATTTAATATTAAACACAAAACAATAAATCTTATACATAAAAATTGGTATAAAAACACTAAAAAATTTGATACGTAAAAATTTATAGCTGATACATATGATACATAGTTTTACTTCAAAAATATTATTAGCATAAATAATCATATATTCGCAAATTAAATGATAAATTATCACATGTTGCATTCGATATAACAAAATAATTGATAAACTATGATACACAACTGATACACGAAAAACTAGTAATATTAAAAATTACGAACTAGCTACCCGTACACGAACTAAATCTTACAAAACACTCGTACACGAACTAAAATATCATAAACGAACCATAACTAATCAATAAATGTGATATTTGCCCATTTTCTATTACTTCTCATTTTAACAACTTTAAGCACCTAAACCATTTTATCTAAATTCTATATATATATATATATATATATATATATATATATATATATATATATATATATATATATATATATATATATATATATATATATATATATATATATATATATATATATATATATATATATATATATATATATATATATATATATATATATATATATATATATATATATATATATATATATATATATATATATATATATATATATATATATATATATATATATATATATATATATATATATATATATATATATATATATATATATATATATATATATATATATATATATATATATATATATATATATATATATATATATATATATATATATATATATATATATATATATATATATATATATATATATATATATCTTTACATTATATATAACAGGAGAGAAATGCCACATAAGCATCCATTAAATCCATGTCATCAAAATTTTTTCATAATTTTCGGAATTCTTTAAAAGTCTTAATATTTTCACAATTTCCGGCTTTGTTCTAAATGATTTTTATTTTTAATTTTTGATATTTTAAAAAGTTGCCTCTTGCGAAGTTCGAACCCTGGTCTGCTAATCCATATGAAGGGACATAACTATTGGAGCAAACCAATAGTTTTTTATACAATGTTAAAAAACAAATTTAAAAACCCTCAAATCACTTACTACATTAAATACCCTCAAATCACTTACTCCATTAAATAACCCATAATCAGAGATAAGATCTCGACATCTATCTTTTTTATATATAAACCCTAATTCGTATCTTAAAAAACTCCTTTTTCTCTCTTTATGTTGACGGTTATGTTGTTTCCTTTAGATCACGTTCTCACTTTTCTATGATTTTGGTTCTCAATTCTAGATACGGTACCATGGGATTTTTTTATTCATGTTTGTTCATATCTGAATTGTTATGAACCCTAAAACCATGCAATTTGTATTCTTGAAACTTTTATATTTATGTTTATTCATCATATGCAGATTGGTCGTCTTATATTGATCATCAAACCAAGAATCTCTTTTCAAAACCCTAATTAATCATTAAAAAAGTTATGTATCTTTTTTTCCAAACCCTAATCATTATGTATGGAATCAGATCAGTGATGAACGCATGTTGTTGTAATGAATAGCACAGGCTGGTGACGAATAACTATTGCATAGGGATGTATAACTTCATATTGAGTATATTAAATCATACGCATATACAAGTTGTATAAAGTATCCTATCTGATGTATTAGCCTAGCGAAACAATCAATTTATTTTATTATATACTCTGTCACTCATCAAGTTGAAGGATATCATTGCATACTTCACTCATCCCTGATTGTGTCGGTTACATTTTGGCTTTTTATTAATATGTTTAGTGTCATGTAGAATAGGTTTTTCTTCTGTATATTCACGGTACTCCTGGAATCTCCTATCGATAACTTCTTCGCCACCATCATCATAAATAGACTGTCTATTATCGATAGCAGGAAAAGACTCACAAGGGTTGATTCTGGTGCATATGCAGGCGGATGATGAGCATCTATTTCAATCAGATGAAGGACACTTTTGACTTCCTTTCATTCGATTTTGTTAAATGTCTTTTCAAGGAACTTCAAGGCTGGTATTTATTTAGAAGATCAAAGTAAACTCTGTATTCCTTTAAGATTATAAGTTGATTTGCACAAGCTTTGTGTTCTATCCTGGATACTACGAGTGGAATAGGTGGGTTTTGTAAGGTAATAGGTCAAATTTATTAATTTTACGGTTGTTCTAATCCGATTGCGCTAAATAAGAGTAATATCTAATAATAGCTTCTGAAATCACATTCTGTGTAAACACACTATAAAAGATACATTGAGTACTAAGGATATTTCATCTCTAAAGTTTTCACATGTTTTATAATAACCATAAATTATTGTATTTTAGGCCTTTTCCTAGCACTTTCTTACTAATAATTGTACATGATTTTGTATGTGTTTGTCATGGTAATTTCTTGAGCATGATAAACACGATATATTTTAAGTTTAATACATTAAATATTAAAGCATCCATACCGACGCTGAAACAATGTGCTCTAGGTGGATATGACCTTGCAGTTGGATCAAGTTTGCCTGGTGGATGAAGGGGATAAACATGCATAGTCTAAATGGTTTATGTATAATCTCATATAAGCACTTTGATAGAGATTGAAAGTTCAGCGGTCGCAACATTTTGATAATTGAAAACTGGAATTTATACACACTAAGCCGTGGGGGTTAATCATTAATGAACATTTTGAATTATTGAAGGTGCCTCTGCAAGGCTGTGCCTAACCAAATCTTGACACATTCATGATGTTTGAAGCTTAACCCAAAACCCTGGTAGAAGTTAGACCACTCTTGGTCGACGAGGTTTGTCTTCTTTTTGTCTCAATTAAATGACATGTTAATTTGTGATAAAACTGGCTAGATTCTGAATCGCACATGTGGTATTTTGTACTTTTTTTTAGTTCCTTTCAATTGCACCTTTGCAAGGTGCTTTACCAAACATGGCACCGCCTTGAGGCATGGCAAAAAACACAAGCATGGGTAATTATGTACTTTCGTGGATGCCACAATAAGCTTTTAATTATTTAGCAATGCCTCCTCAGGGGCCATATGGATCGACAATGCCTTCTGGTACAGTCTTTTAATTGTTTAAATTATGCACTTTTATCTTGAGAAGATGTGTAGTTTGCGTGACCTGGGTGATAGTTAATAATGTCATATTTATTGCCATATCAAAACGGGTTGGGTCGATCAACAAGCACTCTATTGTCAACTGTTTTTGGTCTATATTTTTATCACACCTATCAGGTGTTGTATAAAATCGAGATCATACGTTGATTTAAGGACTCAAAGGGCGAAGAGCTTGCTGTCAAGCAATCTACACAGTTGATTCACATTACTCTTTTTACATACCTAAACCTTTGGTATGAGTTTTTATTCCTCATTTTAATTTAAAAACTCTCATACAACTAAAGCATAAAAATTTGAGGTATGGTTAAGTTTATAAATTATTAGAGGATATTTGTATATTACAGAATACCAAAAGGAATAAATGATAGCGCTGAAGCTTATGAAATTTTTGGGTTGCGAAAGGAAAAACTCAAGGTCGATGTAAATCTAAAACCACGTATATGTTTAATGACATGGCTGTAAAATGGGTGGGTCATGTGGATTAGTCATGAGTTAAACAGGCCAAAGTCTAATTGTTCCTAATGTTGATCTCCTACAGTTTGGCTGTGCTGGATCATACAATATTCTGAACTTAATGCAGCATTTGATCCAATTCCAAATATACAGTTACAGAAAAGGCCAGGTTCATAAATCATTTTCAAGTTTAATGATGTTTATAAATTATTATCATGAAAAAGTAGGTGTTGATTTGATCCAATTAGAGAGATCCACACGACCCATCCATTTCCATTACATTCTTTGGTAGTATAGCTTATGTATGGCAGTATGGGTTACACTAGTGAGTAATCCCGAGGTACAAAATAGATTGGAAAAAGCAAACTCGCTTCTTGCTGTATGTGCTGGAACCTGTAGTGCCATCATAACGCAGGTTAGAATATACTAAATTATGTGATCTATATTTAGTATATCTATGCTTCTGTTTATTGTAGATACGATGTTGCCGTGTCCGCTTTTTCTCTGTTCTCTTTCATTTGCTTTCTTCATCTATTGTCTAGAGACGATTTATCATATATTGTCTAGAGACGATTTATCATATATGATAGTGTGACATAGAAATTATAAAGCAAAATAATGAATATTTTTGTAATATCATTAGATATGATGCTTTATATAAACAGAAATTTCCTTCGTACACTCACATATTTTTCAATAAACAGTAAATACGACACTGATGTTGGTGTACAATCCGTTGGTGTATCGTAAGTCTCGAAAGAATATTTATGGTCGTTTCAAACAAGGTCACCAGATTACTCTTCATATCAAGATCATATCAACCAAATCACTGATAAGTAAATTGCATCCGCGTCCGAAGGTAGTTATTTTGTAGACATCGGGAACGACTAAAATTGCATGTGCACACAAATAGCAGCGAAGTGGTAAGTTTTTGTGACTTCAACATTGATACATTATGATTTGTGTCCATAAGCCCATAACCTCTACCGGTGCATCTGCTGATTTGTACTAATGTAGGAGTTTTAAGCTATTGGGGGTGAGGTGGGTAGGAAGAATAGTAGAAGTATGCCTCGCAATTTTTACATTTATATAATCATAGAAATGATGTAGTTTGTTTCAAAATTTTTGTTAATATTCTTTGTAGTTATTTTCAATAGAGAATTTTATAAACGTTACTTTTTCTTAGCTTGTCATTTGAAATTAACACAATTAATGAATTGGGCCTTATCCATTTGTATGCATCTCATTAATTAACCTAATGAAGGATAAAAGTAGCATCATGTGGTATGTGGTATTTTTATAATTTTCTGTTATTTTCTGGGTTTGAAAGAAAATATATGAATTGCCTTTAAAAAGGTATGGTGCCTTTTGTTTGTACGAGTCAAATGGACAAGGTTGGGAAATGTTTCTTTCATTCTATAAAATGTTAACATGTTATTTACAATGATTAAAACAATACTATAACAATTGTAATTTGAATTCTAAAATGTAACGTTAAGGAGGTTGTTTGCTTA